>VZZY01019361.1:264-30950 GCA_013400335.1 Eurystomus gularis
ACAAAAGGAAATGGCCTCAAGTTGTGCCAGGGGAGGTTTAGGCTGGACATTTGGAAAAACTTTTTCACTGAAAAGGATTGTCAGGCACTGGACTAGGCTGCCCAGGGAAGCGGTTGAATCGCCACCCCTGGATGTGTTTAAAAGCCATGTAGATGTGCTGCTGAGGGACATAGTTTAGCAGTGAACTTGGCAGAGTAGGGTTATGGTTGGACTTGATCTTAAAGGTCTTTTCCAACCTAAATGATTCTATGAAATCTACTCATGAGTCCTCACTCAAATATAAAGGGAGGCAGTTTGAGACAGCATGGGATTTTTAGTTAAGAAGTTAGAGTTGTGAAGGTACCATACAAGCTGTAAGCATATTACAGACCAGTGACACTAAGTCTCTCACTACTTTAGAGGATCCATTTTAACAAGTGAAGTGAATTTTGGATCCCAGATTGCCTGTGTAATCAGCACTTTACCTGTTGATTCTGCATGACTTTAGCAAGTCTATGCGTATCATACTGCTTTGGTAAAGAAGGAATGTACGTGTCTCCTTTCTGGAAACTCTCTTCTTCCAACCACAAAACAAAAACATTACAAAGCCTGAAAAGAAAAACAAAAAAAGGAAAAAATAAATCAATGTGAACTTTAACTGTGTGCATAGCACATATTACACAGCAGTCTCATTCTGGGATTTAGAGCTAAAGCAACAAATAATGCTACAAGGTGACACCTCAAAACGAAGATGCACCAGATGCTTTGTGGTCAGTTTACCAAGTGTCATTTTAAATGCCAGCAGTGGAAAGAAGCTATTTAGAAAAATATGAAGGGCAATAACAAAGAGTAAAAGGACAAATTTTGAAAAGGAAAATATTTATGGAAATTAGCACGACCCACATCTGGAATAATCTGTCAGGGAATCTCATCCACAACTCCTTTCAAAAGACCAAGAAAACAAAAAGGTACATTTCAGCAAGTTTGGCTTCTCATCCCATATCTTCTTTAGAGTGCCTGCTCCAGAAGGTCACCCTGAGTTGAGTTACACTGTTTAATTTCTTTTCAGACTCAAATTCACGGCTAGTTTATTCTCATTTTCTCCTCTGTTAATACTGAACTTAACACTAACAAACGTAGCTCTTCTTCAGCTGGCATCACTCTACTGAGTGGTATTCTTTTTATAATCACACCATCCAAGCTTTCCTGACAAGGAAGAACTAGAATGCCATTAAATCTTCCACTGTGGTATTAAATATCACTAGCAAACTCCTATTTTCTCTGTCAGTGTCATTGGTGAAAAATATGGAGGTAGTCCAGTTCCAAGAGTCAGCCCTCATGAACTCTACCAGTATTTTCTCTCCTCTCTAGGTGGTCATTAAAACTTCCTGAGCATAAGATTTATTTGGCTGTAGAGCAGCCTAGGTTTACGTTGGAGTGGGGAACTCCTTTGAAATGAAAGACTGCAAAAATTAATCAAGTTACACTCAGTGACCATCTCTGGATTATTTTTCACAAATGACCAAGAGAATTTATGACCTCCCTTCTCTGTTGGTACAGTACCCACAGATTTCTAGGGAGAGGTAGCACTTAGAAGAAGCTCAGATCCCACAATTACAAACCTCTTGAACAAGGGACTCTTTCCAAATAATCCTTTCAACTAGTTTCTGGGAATATTTGGATACTGCCATGCTGCAAACATGTCTCAAGGTAGACTTCTGAGACCAAAAATCTGTGTAACAGAACTACAGACTTAACAGCACAGCTACAGTTTCAGTGTGCATGAGATATGGACACCTTAGAAGCCACCACATCTTACAAAAGTGAACATTGATCAGCTGCATTCATCCAGCTGAGTTGCAGTGAGTGATCATGCCCATCTCCTCAGCCTACTACAGCACAAGAAAACAGTCTTGTGCTAAGAAAGGTGGAGAGGAACTTTTTACAGGGGCTTGTAGTGATAGGACAAGGGGTGATGGCTTTAAGATGGAAGACAGGAGATTTAGATTAGATGCAAGGAAGTTCTTCACTCTGAGGGTGGTGAGACACTGGAAGAGGATGCCCAGGAAAGCTGGGGATGCTCCATCACTGGATGTGCTCAAGATCTGTGTCCAAGCAACCTGGTCTAGTGAGAGGTTCTCCTACCCAAGGCAAGGGGGTTGGAACTAGATGTCTTTAAGGTTCCTTCCAACACAAACCATTCTATGATTCTAAGGTTTTGGTTAAGCAGATGTATCACTTTCCAGCTGGCACAGAACACACTTGTCAGAGCTCAACTTTAATGTGGAAACTGGGTAAACTGCAGTAACTGAACCATGTGTTTAGCGCTCAGTAAATTCCCTGAAGTAATCTTACAAAATTTTTGCCCTGGTCTGTGACAAGCAGATATATACACACAAAATAGCATTTTACATTTATAGCTAGAAATTTATATAGCCGTAGCACACATGCCTGAACAACAACTATTGCACTAGCACGGGGATACCATTAACTAAAAAGCAAAGCTCTTCCCTAAAGAGAGAACAGCTACCAACAATGTTCTACTTTCAATAGTAAAATCAGCTCTCTCTCAAACAGAACAAATTGTAGCAACAGAGGAGTGGATTTGACCACAACTATGCATACAAGTGCCTGTAGCACATCAAGGTCAGCCACAGATTACATCCCTTCATGTCTTCCACAGCTAAGACTGTGCCTTAGTAGTTGTTCAAGTGGTTGTACTGGGTAAGATGAAACCAGGTAGGCTTTTTTTTTTTACCTGACAAGTTCCTTATGGAGTTCTGGTGAAGTCAGGTAATGCGGCGAGCAGCTTGCCTTCTCTGGTGATCTGTCGCTGCCCCCTCCAGGACTCTCCACTCTTAGTGCTTTACTGGCAGCATGGTGGAAGTCTGCTACCTCTGTTAAGCGCTGCTTCATTTCACTTAGTAAGGCAACATGAGCTGCACTCTGGAAAAAACGCTTTCCAATACAGCCATCCACAGGTAATCTAAAAATGAACAAAAATGCACAATAAAGTCTTATTGGAAGTGTCGAATCAGCATCTGTGCAAGTAAACTGACTCTTTAAAGAAGCTGCTGGTACCCACTGCTTTCGGGTGCAGTCTTTGCACGAGGCACTTAATCTCACTTGCAGTGCAAATTTGCTCATCTGCTAAAGCCCTTATGATCAGACTCACCCATAGCGTGGTCCTGGTCGGTGAAGGTAAAGGAGGAAGAATTTCTGCCAAATCAGGGGCATGAGAGGGTGATCAGCAGGGGTAGCAATGGCCTGGTGAGCCCAGCGGTAAATCATGAGCCTCTGAAGGGAAGGTACAATGGGCAGCTTCAGATAGGTCTGTGCTTTCTGCAAAAAGAACATTCTCAGACAAGTGTTCTGCTGCAGTTCCCTGTAACAGGCTGACAGAGGTTAACTGAACACATGAACACAGAAATTACAGAGGAGGAAGCTTTGAGAACCTTCACACATCTGGTACAGGTCATAGAGGAAGAGCTGCCCAGCTCACAGTTATGCTGGATAGTTGTTAGAGAGCACTGCTACACTTCTGATGCTCAAGAGACTGGACAGCTTTGGTTTCCACTTGCTTCATTCCAGAGTTTCTAAAGTGAATTTGGGCAGAGAAAAATATATTTTTTTCCTCTGGGAAAAAAAAAAAATGAAAAATGCTGCAGCATGCCTTAAAGCACACCTGACAAAAGTGTCTTTTCAAGAAACAGACCTAAACAGTTCTCAAAGTCTCGGAAATAATTCAGCAAATACAGAGAAAAGTAAAGCCCAGACTTCTACAGAATTCCTATCATCTGAGAAACGCTCTTTGACACATCTTCCCACCTGTAAAATAAGAGTACCCACACTCCTGATCTCAGTGGTACAGCATAAACCCACTGAAGATCATGAGGAATTCAGGTGACCCAAAAATCATGCAAAAGCACTAATTAGTGACTGAATTTCTCTGTAAATAATGGTATATTAAAAAAAAGCTATCAGCATGGTAGCTTCTAAGTGTTCAACTTAGAATATAAAAGAAAACTTCCCCGAGGTAGACTTTCTCCTGGAAAGCTAGATGAAGCGTTAGCTACGCTTATGTACTTCTCACCAGGATAAAAGATGAAAACTAAACAAGAGAACAGTTTTCTCTGGTAGTTCTCTCTTCTAAAAGCAGATGAACAGTTCTCTCACCTTCAAAGCTTGGTCGGGAGTTAAATCATTAATAACCAACTCCCCCTCCACAACTCTGCGAAGCTGTGAATCTTCTTCAAATATTGACTCCATATTTAACACCGTCCATGAAAACCAGACCTGCACAACACATTAATAACAGAAAAACTGATATCCAAATGGCAGGGGTAGGATCAGGACGCTTACTGGTTTTGAATAAGAATGTCTCTGCCAGATTCTCATTACAGAGTTGCAAAAGCAGTATCATATCTCAACAAGAAACCTGAAAACCAGTTTCCTCCTTATCTACATTCAAACTTTCCCTTTATATTTTGTATAGTCTTGTGTAAGAAAGGGAGACTGGCAGGGACAACTGGCAGAATTATGCAGAGAGTTCTGGAGGAAACAATCTACTCAAATCCAGTAAAGTAAGATTATCTCTCTCCCATCTGCACTACACGTAGTTAGGGTAGTATAGGATTTTCTAATTTTTAGCTTGAATATGGAACTTGCTTAAGCAGAGAGAAAGCAACTAGTGTTTAAAATATTTATTGGGTAAAGACTGATCTAACAGAAAAGTCAGGTTTTATGCATTTTCTCTCATTAAATATAGCAAGAACAATTGAAGATTAAAAGAAATCCTAAGTACTAAATCCTATTATATAAATTCTTGGATACAGATCAGACAAACCATGCAAAATGTCCATGTTCCCTTTAGTGTAACAAACTAACAGCATTCTCTTAGGCTAAATTAGGATTTTATCACGAGAAAAAAACCTCACAAACACGGGGATAGGAAAAAAAAAAGAGGGAACAAGAGAAAAATCTGCAAAAACCTGTGAAACAAGCAACCTAGGCACCTATATATTGCTTATCCCAAAGTTATTCATAGAACACCATCATTACCTGAGAGGAATTGGCATTGCCCTCAACAAAGGAAGGTGTCACATTGCCCGCCACAATCCAGCTAACAAGCGAAGACAGGATGCCCTTGTCACAATGGTAGCCCAAAGCATTCTGCATGGAAACAGAAAACATTTGGGTGTTTTTGAATGCAGCCTAACAGATGATTTACAAGCTACAGGAATGTCACTCTACCTTCATCCAGGTTCCTTTCTGCCTCATGTTGCTACTTCCCAACCTTAGCTCAGCCAGCCACCACTGAAATGCCTGCTTGTACTTTATTTCTTTTCCAGTGAAAAGGTTCCATTATCGTAACAGCGTCTGTTTTTTCAGGCAAGGAAGCTCTATTTTTGTTCTGAACACACTAATGAACACTTGAAATGCAAAGACCACAAACTGAAATACTACGATGGAACTCATACGAATGAAGCCTATGTTCCAAATAGGATAATGATGATTATTATTATTAAAATGAGACATTTCATTCATCTTGACCTACCCAGAAACAAATCAGATAACTTCATTACTGCTCATCATCACGACCGCTCTTGTTGATTTTCACGAAAATATATTCACACCAAAATTAGCCTGAGCAACACAAGAATTGACCATTTACTCAAGAGCTGCACCAATACACCACACCCATTTACCTTGTGTTGCTGGTAAAGCAGTTTTTGCACACATTCCTCTTGGCTGTACTGAAAAGCAGCTTTACATAGGTCATCCAGCAAGGAGAGTGTTGCCCGGTCCCTGTGCCACAGCTGCTGGCTGATGAGGACCTGAACCCAGAACTCCAGTACTGCAGCCGGCCCCACTCCATTTGGCTGGTCACTCAGAAAAATGTGAGTCTGACAAATTAAAGGGTAAAATTATCCAAGAGATGGCAGCTTCAATTAAAGCTTAAGAATTTGCTGAAAAACTAAACAGTTTTTGCATAAGGCTGTGGGACTATCCTTAAAATTCAGAGCAATGCTTTCTGTTCCCATGGAGAAACAGCTTTGTCACCTCCAAATTTCTACAGATTCTGCAGCCCAGAGGGCTGAGCATCTTGTGCAATCAGCAAAAACAAATGCAAAAGTCATAAGCAGGACTATTGTGAATTGCAGGCATGAATGGCACTTATTTCTAAAGCGTGGCCTGCCTGCTGTTCCTGCAGAAGGACTTCCCCAAGTAGACTTGTTTCCCCTTAGTCCTATCTCATGTTAGCGGGCCTTGGTTCTTGACCTCACTGCACTTAGAAAAAAATTCTATTGTTCCCTAACACTGGCACATTTTTTCCACACCATGGCCATAAACTAATGATCAAAAGCAAAGCTTTCAAACATTAATGTATCTGCTGCATTCCTCAACTAACACAAGTGAGAAAATAGTGAAGCATGTTAAGCTTCCTTTTTAGGCAGTTCTGACCTGGTGTTAGAAAAATACATTTTCCAAGAAGTATGGAAGGCACATGCTGTTGTTATGTCCAGTGTCACATGTGCTGCTAGATTTAGGCAAGTTTAAGCAGAAGTATTTCAGGAAACCAAACCAAACTATTCATTCTTGATGCAGGGTACTCTGTGGCTGCAGAACTGCCAGATTCCGTATCTTTTCTAACCATAAACAATACCTCTGTCAAAACCTACCCTCCTTTTTTTAATTTTTTTTTTTTTTAAATAATCAGTTGTCAAGTGCTGGCCCAGGCTGCCCAGGGCAGTGGTGGAGTCCTCATACCTAGGGGGGTTTCAAAGCCATGGAGAAGTGGTGCTGAGGGACGTGGTTTAGTGCTGCCCTGGCAGTGCTGGGTTAGTGGTTGGACTTGATCTTGAAGGTCTCTTCCAAACTAAACAAATCTATGATTCTTACCTGTATCATACTACTGAGCAGCTCAACATTTTCTCCGTAGTTCACTCCTGTTAAGTGCTGTGTTACTTTATGGGTAACCTGCTGGGTCACACCTTGAGGGACTCCACTATCCAGATGAAGGAACAGTTGGACGTAAGATAAAAACCTAGGTATGTCAACAAATCAAATTAATTCTAAAATTTCTCCTAGTGCATAATATACAGAAAATCTGTATTCTACAGAATTCACATTCTAGAGAATTTAAAACCAATTCAACAGCACTGGTGACACAAGGGCTTTGGTTCACAACCATGCAGCAGATTTAATTGCTCCATTTTAACCATATCATAGACACAGTATGAGCAGTTCATGGCAGATAAATTTAACACGTAATATTAACTTTAATTGTTCTTTATACATAATTGTATTAGGAAACTATAATGCTTACTGTTCATTCTTCAGGAGATAATACTGGCAAGAGTAAAATAAGGGTAAAACTTTATCCAGCGCGTGGACTACTGTTCTCAGATATCTAGACTGGACGAGTACACCCACAAGAGGGATCCCTTCAGCACAGAACTTGTCAATGCTGTCAAAAAAACAAAATCAAAATAGATAAAGAAAAAAACATTGGCTATCAGTACAAAGGGAGACAGGGGTTGATTTTTTCTTTTGTGAACTGATATGTAAAGATCTTCACGCCTTTATACTTCATCTTTGAAATCCTAAACAGCTAAATCCACAGTTTTTTTCTTCGGCTGTAAGAGTGATTCAATTGCTGATAGACTCAGTAAATACTATTTCCTGCCCTTCCAGAAGTTTGTGTACTGTCTTCCAAAAATCACCGGAGACGGGGGCCTTTATCCACCAACTTTCAATCAATCTCAAACTCAGTGTTCTTGTCTAACCTAGCCAACCAGCCTCCCTCTCCAGGCAAAGGAAGACCCTACAGAGGAAGTTTCATATTATCTAGCTTTGACATCTCCTCAGGATGGATGATGCTCTGGACATCTTTCTTTACCAGCTATAGATGGAGCTCAGAAGGTTTCCTTACAGTAGGTACTTAGATGGCTGCAGTCAGCTTAGATGAATCCTACTCTTACTGCCCTGAATACCCACTAGCAGTAACTTACTTGGAACACAGCCCTGCATCAAGTTTTGCTGAGAACAGTTGGATGTTAGAAAAAGATGCAAAACATTAATCCCATGTCTACTTTGAGGTCATGAAAATGACATATTGTATTAAGTCATTAGCATACAGCAAAGCACTTTTTGTTCTGCTCATTAACATCACTGGCTGTGAACTTTTGCGTGCAATAAATATCAGTGTTACTGTTCAGATGGGAGAAAAATGGTTCTTCACATGGTCAAACAAAGTATTTGGGAGGTGAAAAAAAAATAAACCAACAAAAAACAACTACAGCACAGAAGTAAAGAGCTTCCTTGTTTTTCATTCCATGCTCAAAGTCATGTAAAAATTTCCAGTCAAACTAGAATAGCTTCATCTCAGTCCCAAATTATTGTAGTGCTTTGAAGAAGCATGTATATATATATGGCATAATGTTAGTACCAAGCAATGGTTTGGGGAAGGAGAAGAAAGCCAAGACAATTTCTCTTTAAAGAGTAAAGTGACATTATATGCAGAAAGCAAGTTAGTAAAAATTTTGAATATGAGTACAGATAATTGAAGAGATGACAGATCCAGGGGAAAAAAAGACCTGGGAGAAATTGATCAATCTAAGCCTAGCTCTGTCAACAAGCACATTTGAATATGCTCAAGAACCTTACCTACAAACCAGCCAAAAGCTGTGTAAAAGACTGTGCTGGAACACAGGGTTAGGAGGTTCGGTATCAATGTTACAAAGCTCTACATTTATCATTACCAGCATAAGTGGGGGTGTTTTTCCCCTCATTTTCTGAATGCTCTGCTGCAGAGTGCTAAGAAAAATTACCTATAGAACAACCTTTTCAGTAACTGTAGTTAATAGTTATTCCTGCCTTTAGTAATCATGCTAACCTCTCAGATTCAGTACTATTTCTAGTGACTATTTTGACCCTAACATGCAGAAGGCAAAAAAATAGTATTAGCAAAATAGATTGAAACTACAGTCCCTGAAAGACTACTCAATCCCTCTCATTAAGTCCTTTATTCTTTCAACATGCATAAAGAAGTTAATAGCCTGCAGTTCATCATTACATAGGCTGCTCAGTAACTGGGGCCATCCATCTAAGGCAGAGATGAAAAAGCACATGAAAAAGCACAAAGTGTGCCAGAGCCTGGCCCAGGCTGCCCAGAGAGGTTCTGGAGTCTCCTCCTCTGGAGAGATTCCAGACCTGCCTGGACACGATCCTGGGCACCCTGCTCTGGGTGACTTGGTGGAGCAGGGGGATTGATGAGATGATCTCCAGAGGTCCCTTCCAACCCCCACCTTTCTGCAATCCTGTGACTTACCTGTGACCTAGCGTGGTCATTGCCAGAGCCAGGTAACAGCCGATGGGGATGTTTGCTTTTACAGCCTTCAGGAGAGGGTAAAGTGAGACAGACTCCGCCATGTCGAGCACACTGTCAGGCACAAGGACTGCGGGCCAGCCATGCTTCATGCCACAGTCATTTCTGTGAAGCTTTAACCTCAAAATCAAACTCCATGCCCACTGATTAAAGGAAGTCTCTGGCGTTTCACCATATCGAACAATGCTGGCTAAGTAGGAGACCTAGAACAAAGCAGGAGGAACAGTAATGACAGGAAGCACAGCCATACTACAACACCTATGGCACTAGTCTAGGACTTGGGGCAGCTTGGATGTGTTTGCTCTTCTATCACAACACTGTGACACAAGGCCAGAGCAACAGTAGTTCATTTTCTACACCATGTAGAACCACCAGTGAAGTTTATCTGAAGTTTCTGTTTCTATGGCCTTAATTTCCACCACCCCTCTACACCCCTACCCATCCCTTTACCAAAAGGAATCAACCTATACTGTTTGGCTAAAGTTTTCCTAACTAGATACTGGTCTCAGATTAAATCTTATTTTTACTACTTAAAAAAACCCACACACAACCTTCAGTAATGTTTAAGGCTGATAGTGAAAGGAAAACCAAAAAATACATACAAAAATAATGTCTGTCAACAAAAAGCCTAAAACCTGGCAGCTTCTCCTTACAAAGGAGCCTGTAACATGGACTGGCAGAGTCTCTGTCATGTATATGTGTCCATTATCACAAAGACCCTGTCTAGATCAGAAGGAATTACAAATCTTTGAGAAAAGCTATTGTACATGCTCCAACAGACCAGTGCGAATTGCGGAGCTGGGAGTCAATGCAGATATTTCATCCTCTCAGAGTAGGAGTACAAGAACATAAGCACTATTTTCTCTCAGATTCTAGTTACAAGCTCGTGCAAGTCAGGACAGGTTCACCAATACAAGTGGCACCCAAGGCTGAAACAGGCTTAAAAAGAGAACTCATCTAGCTGCCACAAGACAACAAACCATAACTAAGTAGCGCAGAGAAGCAAGTCAGAAAAGAACAGTAAGGAACACTTGAAGTGTGGGAAGAAAAGACTGAGGAAAAAAGCACAAGGGAGGATGGCAGGAGAAAGTATTGTGCAAAAAATACCAAGAAGACAAAGCACAACACAATGCTAAAAGCTCTGAATAAATAAATAAATAGAAGTATCTTGGATTCAATATTTAAAACAGGGATTTTTTTAACCTTGATCTTTTTATCCTCCCATTTCCCTTCTGTAACTTGGGGTCATACCTTCCTCAGTCACCAGTATGCTGTGAAATCAATGTAATAAATGTTTGCAGGGTGTTCAGGTAACACAGCACTGATCACTACTGAAAAGCTTCTAAAGTCTTGAGTCTTTAAATAAGGTGACATCAAGAGCTGCACACACAGGAACGATGACTCTTATGTTCCCCAGAAATACTAAGTGGCCTTTCATTAAGCATGTACTGGCCAACTCCACAAGAGTAAAGGATGCTTTGCAAGGACAGTCTGCACCTTTCCACAACAGGCTGGAAAATAATGCAAACCTACAAAAGGTGATAAATTTTAAAATTTTATTTCTCATATATATGTTCTACGTAAGTCAAACAGTATCTTCAGGTAAATATGTGGGTGAAAAAATACTGAGAGCTGGTATATCATGATGTTCTGGTAGTATCAAGATAGCATAGCTTTCAAAAAGAAAAAAAAGAACGAGCTCTTGGCCTGCACTTTTTGCGATCTACCCCTATCATTAAGCTATTCCCTGAAATTCTAAAGAAGGAATACCTGTTTTATGCTTTCAGAAAGCAGCCCAGCATATGGTTTCTGGGAGAGGTATTTCTGATATGCTTCCAGGACCATCAGTGCAACTTCAGAATGGACAGCTGGATCCAGCTGAAGATTATCCTGATTAAAAAAAAAAACACAAAATAATTGTGCAACAGAACTTTGCCTCATTTAAAAGGTGTCTACAACTGTATCTTTCACTTGCACCATGGAAAAATAAACTTCAATTTGAACAGCCCGAATTGTTATACCTAGGCAGAATCTGGGTCAGTAAGAAAAATTTTGGCCTGACATGGAAGAATAATGGGCAATCTAGCTCAACAGCTAGATTATTTTCAGAAAAAAAGTGACCACAATCACTTCTCATGTGCAGCTGGTGGATTTATAGCAATTAATGCAAAGATCCATAATAGCACAGACACTGGGAATCTTGCTTGCAAAACCAAAAAGCACATCATTTTTTGGTATCAAAATGTAGTAATTCCTCTAATTCCTCCTTCTATATTAAAGAACTATTTTTCCCCATATCAAAGGATATAGACATGACACTTAGTGCACAGCAAACACCCCACAGTTAATTTTTCCCTACCATTCCTTTGTTTTCACATGTCAGCAAAGAGAAGAGTTCAGTACGATCAAATTCACAGATTACAATGCTAAAATGCATCACTGAACACAGGCAACAGGATTTCACCCCCAGTTTCCACTCTTTCTCTCTGAAAAAACATTAATTCTTGACTGTATACTCAGCTGACTGAGCTCCTGGAGTAAGTCACTTTATGGAACATTTTCCAATAATTTAAATAATGCTCAGGGCTTTGAGATCTCTAATTTCAAATGATTTGTTTTCTTGCATTGTGAAAAACCAACCTGGATATCAGCCTGCAAACTACAGTCACACCAGTCTCATAGACACTTCTGGGAGGATTCTTATATTTCTGCAGCCAGAGATAACTTCAGTGACTGACAAAAACTGTCCTGTCAGCTGTTTCCTCTTGTTGAGAAAGAGGAAACTCCCGCTTAAATAATCTCTTTTAATCTCAGCTGCAGCACTACAAGGAAGCAACACAGGCAAAACGCTGCAAAATTATGGTGAAGTTCCCATCCTGTGCCATCACGTGTACAGCCATCATACAAGAGCATGCAATTGACTGTTTCCAAATTCAGTTATAGTCCCTAGGTTGGCTAACACTTTCACTCTGTAAAACTGACCAAGTCCAGGCCTCCTGGTTTTAATACATACATGTTCATCGAATCCCCAGTTTAGCCCTTCCAAGATAATGCAGGCTAGTTTATTCTCCACTGCTGTTAGACTGTAATTTAACAACCAGTCACGAATCAGCGCTATCTCGGATGAAGAAGGCTTCCACAGGTACAACGGCAGTTCTTTAAACAAATATAAAGAAACCTTTGAGGGCAGAAAAGAAAAAGCCTAATCAGTAATTGGTTTAGGAAAAATAATCAACATTATGCTCTTCTACCTTAAAGAATTATATGATAAAAAACACGGAGAGGTCTTTAACATGATCCATTCATACCAAGCTGTATCTCATAACGCAGTCTGTTATGGCCTTTAGTTTTAACAGAGTGCTTGCTTTAAATGATGGGCGTTAGCACTTACCATCCCAACAGTCTCGATGGTCTCTCTAACTCGATCCAGCAGTACAGAAATAATCTGTGTATGGATGCTGGCAATTGCTCCCAAGAGTTCTCGACCAACTTTTGAAAATGCCTCTCTTGTGGAAAGACTAACATAAGACACCTGGCAAAACAAGCAGAGAGATGTTACTGGTCATGGCTGACCACCACTGACTGCAAAAAAAACCCCACACCTTTTGGAAAATACAGAACTAAAGTGCTCTTGGTGATCCTGGACAAAGCTGATAAATGCCAGTGTTAAAACTGAAACTGATTGCCCTAGAAGATAAGGAAATTACAACAAGGTGCCCAAAAGTCCAAAACTAAACACACTAAAAAGAAAAAAAGAGAAACAAACTAACAAAAAAAACTCACTGCACACTACAACAGAAAAATCACCACACAAGGAATTTCAGAGCACCAAGTTAGATCCATGCAAGAAAAATAAAGTAAAACAAATATTTTTGTTCATTTGTTTCATTCTGACTTGACCTATAGAAAAGCTGTTTTCTCCCAGAAAAACATGCAATTTAGGATATTCTAGCACAGTATTAGGTTATAAACCTCAGAAGCAGCACTTTCCTGGTTCCGTAGCAGAACAAACTACAGAAGTCATGAGTGTTTCACACCTTCTACTGTTAGGAAAAGAGCTATATACATTCACTCTTTTTCTAAATATTACTCACCTCATATATCTCCAGAACAATTATTTTGATAAAATCCTCATCAACATCGGCCCGTGTGGTTTGTGCCATCTGAGCAAATGTGGTGAGTAGGCAAATTTCCTCTGAGCAGTTCATGGATTTGAGATACTTTTCAAAATTTTCAAGATGCTCGGGGTCTAGAAAATAGTGACATGAAAGAAAGAGGATAAAAGTAGTGTTATAGGGCATATATCAACTATACATTTATTGACAGTCCAGTCTCAGAGAGGGAATCAGTGACAAAGGAACTGTCCTGAGAGNCTGAGAGAGTTAGTATCCTTTCTTCAGAAGTGGCTGGTGTGAGCTGCTTTAAAATAAGGTGCAAGAAACGCCATAACATGCAGTGAGTCCACAGGATTCAGTAAAAACCCTAGTAATTCATAATGAAAGCTAAAACTACTTCAATAACAGCTAGATTTAAAATTTTAGTATTATTTTTACTATGAAATGTCAATCATCCACAGCAAGAATTGCTTGAATCATTCTGCTTTTAAAAAAATGTTATCATGATTTTGCCTTCCAGCACATACTGGAGCAAATAATTTCACATATCAAGTTCAAATTATATGAAAGAGTTCTCATTTTAATCAGCACATAGTCAAGAGAAGATTAAAACTAAGCCCATTGAAGCACAGCAGAGAGGTTTTGATGAGGTTGAGAGACTCAGCCCATTCCACACACCATGATCTCAAGCAGCAATTAGATTGGGGAGATCATTCTATGCCAAGTACAAACAGAAATACCTGAAAAGCATCTAGCCCTGGGCCTAGATTACATCCAGCAGTTACAAGGAAAGGTCAGGTTTGGTTTCTCAAACTCAATACCAGGAAATTACTGAATGCACTTGTTAGGAAAGTATCTCTGAGAACAGAGAACTGAAGTTGCACACAACAGGAAGGCTGAGAGATGCTTTCACTTGAATTCAAGCAGGTTTCCTCTTTAAGCCCAGGAGTCACGCATTGCTAAATGCAGCCAAACATTTCACTCCTCAGAGTCGGGGACAACAGGAAGAGAAGAGTACAAATAAACCTGTACATGATTCCAGAATAACTGTTATTTCTTCTGAATATCAACAGAGTCTGTGCAGCAAAACAAGCACTGAGAGCTACATTTGAGCTGTTAAATGGTTTGGAGAGTAGTCTGCTTCCTCTGAGGCATAATATGTCGCATAATATGTCATTAAACACTTACTGCAGCAGTTGAATATACCGAGAAACCACTTGTTGTGGCACTCGACTACTCAATTTGCACAGGCACGTGCTCAGCGTGCTTGTGACTGAACACTTCCGCTTAGGTAACATTCTATTTTAAGGGCTTTCAACAATTTTGCAATGGTGCTTCAACCTGAGAAGGTCAGACGTGTACGGCCAAAACACCTCATGAACAGCGTGCTAGAGGACTGTGCAACTTAACACAGGAGATTTTGCATATCACAAGATAAGCTACACTCCTGATAGACATGCAGGGGATGTCTCATCCCTTCATCTCCCCTTCCTAATGCTACCTTTTATCCTCATAGCAGAAGTTACAGAGCACAGTGTTTTTTGTTGTTGTTTAGGGGTTTTTTTTAAGACAGAATCACAGATCACAGAATTACAGAACCATTATGGCTGGAAAGGACCTCCAGGGTCATCAAGTCCAACCTTCTCCTAGCATCACTCTAACCGCTACACCACTACACCAAATCCTCTCTAACCACTACACCATATCCTCAAGCACTGCATCTATTCGTTCCTTAAACACCTCCAGGGATGGTGACTCCACCACCTCCCTGGGCAGTCTGTTCCAGTGCCTAACTACCCTCTCAGTGAAGAATTTCTTCCTAATATCTAATCTAAACCTCCCCTGATGCAACTTGAGGCCATTTCCCCTCGTCCTATTATTAGTAATTTGAGAGAAGAGACCAACACCAGCCTCGCTACAACCTCCTTTTAGGTAGTTGTAGAGGGCAATGAGGTCTCCTCTCAGTCTCCTCTTCTCCAGACTAAACAAACCCAGTTCCCTCAGTCGCTCCTCACAGGGCATGCTCTCCAGCCCTTTCACCAGCTTCGTTGCCCTTCTCTGTACCCGCTCCAACACCTCAATGTCCTTCTTGTACTGTGGTGACCAAAACTGGACACAGTGCTCAAGGTGCGGTCTCACGAGTGCCGAGTCCTCCTGTATTTTCCCAGGGATTATTTTACATCTGGTAGTGCTTAAAGTCTAAAGGTTGCCCTAGAAAGTGCAGCTCCATCACTGCACTCCAGTTCACCATTCTGTTTCTACCTAGCCCTTAAAAGCAACTATGTTCCCACCTCTATATATGCAAGCCTAAAGCTTCCATCAACTGCCAAGGCTTTCTACCACCTGTAGATTCACAAGTCTCAATATTTCTCAAACTTAATTTGGAAAGGGAAATCAATAAAAAAGGTTCTCTCCCAAGAGAATTACAGGAAATCAAGTTAGCATTACACTGGTGTCAGTCAAAATAAGCTATTTCAGTAGATGGATTTCACTGAAAGAACAGTTGATATTCCCTGTCTAGACATTTGCAAAAAATAGTATTGTGCTGACATAATCCATCGAGAAGAATGAAGAGTATAAAAATATCTTGCATCAGCATACCAGGGACTTTAAAACACAAAAGTTAACTAGAAGCAAAACGAAGCCTGAACAAAACCAAACAAAAAAAAAAAGTCAGTGTTTGTTACTGCCAGAGCTGCAACCCATCACATCCTACTACATTCTCACATTTCCTGCAAAAGAAAAAGTAAACATGTCCTACTGAAACAGCATAACGTTTAAGTGTTCTGGCTGGCAAGTGCTAATCAGACAAGTACTTCATAAACCGTACACAGCTACAGTCTTAGTATCTCTCTCCCACTCCGTGTAAATTGCCTCAAACATTAGCTGAGCTTGCACAGAGCCAAGACACTCAGTAACCCTGAAGATCACCATTTCTTCACAAGAGATCTGCTCTCCCTGAAGCCAGCAAAGAGGCTATGAAGTAGGGAGTTACTGCGTTGTTTACCTGTCTCCCTGTCAATCAAGACCTGAAATATTTTCCATGAAGGCAGCAGCAAAGGGAAAGTAGCATTCCAGCTGGCTTCTAAATAATTCTGCTATAGCTGAAGCCACCGCAATCACTGTGGAGAACAGCAGAGGACAGAAGTCAAGGGGAAACAAAGAAAAGGTGGCACATAGGACACAAAAAGCACCAAAAGAAGGCTTAAGATAAGGGAAACATCCGTAGTTGTGGAAGACAAGTAAATCTCCCACCACGTAAGTTACTTAAGCCAAAACTAGCAAGTGCAGGTGGAAAAAAAGGAGGACTAGGGTATTTATGGAATTATCAATAGGTCAACTGTCAACAGCTCACAAAAAAAAAAAAACAACAAACAAACAAAAACAAAACAAAAAAACTGAACCAACCTTAAGTGATACAAAATTCTGCATTTTAGGGTTTAAATCTCCCTCTCCAAATACTATGGAAGGTCAAGATGGGACCTGATATGAGAATACACAACATGTACCTACTGTATGGTCCTCTTGCAGCTCTTTAAAGGAGATAATAGCAGTCCCTGTCAGAGAGAAAACTAAAAGGTCAGTAGATGGAACAATTCCTGTTAAAATGAGAGTTTGGGCAAACAAGTACAAGGAACTGTCCAAGACAATTCTAAGGCCTCTAGACCAGTCGTGCTGCTGAGGGTGTGTTTAGTAATGGAATCTGCAAAGAATTAAACCCATAGGTGACGCAGCAATAGCCAAATCAATTAGAATTGGTTCTGAGTGTCAGAATTCTACCTTGGAGTCTTTGTTTGCATTCAGCAGGCTGCAGAGTAGAGTAGAGCTTTTCCAGGTGCTCGCTCTCCGCACAGTGCATGACAAAGAAGAGCCTCCAAAGCATGTTGCTGGATAAGGTTCCATAAGGCATCTCAGACATGAACAACCAGACTCCCAACCTGGTGGATTTGAAGAGGCAGATAGAAACGGTTACACCTCTGAAATTTCCCAACATTTGAAAAGGAGACATCGGTCCTCATCTCTGCCATATGACATAATTAGGAGTGTGAGGATGTCTCAACATCTCAAACACTGAGTTAACTTCATTCTGAACTGAACGAGTCCTCAGAGCTTCTGTCAGAAGCTAGAATTCAAAGCATAATTCCTCCCCATCCTGATGCTGCTGATGTGCTGAAAAATCCTGCATATTGCAGTCTTGTTTAAACCAGTAAGTATTTAAAGCTACTCCAGATCCCAGCTTCAAATCTCTAACTCCAAGATAAAACCAGTACCAATCTCATGGGACAGCCTACCTTTTTGCCTTCAGAACATGTAGAACAGCTCTAAAAAACAGCTCATCGAACTCCAGCTGCAATTTTTCCACAGAGTAGGGATGTGCTATTGATCCATATTGTTTATTGCCACTAACATATTGGGCCCAGTGGTCACTCACATGACAAAGCGTCATCCTACACAGCAGAACAAACACGTTGAAGGAGGATCATTAAATATCTCATCGCTATATGAAAACACAGACCTGTGCAAACAGATCAGAGTCTAGTCACAAGAGACATGTTCAACCCTTTGTCCTCTGGTTATATAACCCCTAAGGTTATACCTTATGGGTATTTCCATATAAGAAGCATTTCACTCCCCTCTTCAGACAGAGCTGGTCTAAAATTCCCGTGTTGTCCTCCCTTGGTTTTGAAAGGAAACAGTGCATAATAATCTGTTATATCAAATTAGTTTGTGTATGAACTTCCAAGCCTTACAGTAATCCAACACAATGAAATGGCAGTAGGATGATTTTCAAGAAGCTAATTAAAAACTCTAAAACAATTCCGGGTACCCAAGAACAGTTTGAGGGGGTTTTTTCGGTTGGTGGGTTTTGGGGGATTTTTTGTTAGTTTGATGGTTGGGTTTTTTTAGCAGCTCTGAACTTTAAACTAGACCATATGAAAAAGATTTAATCATATCACAGAGAAATTATTCTCTTACTTGATCATCTGACCAATTCGCTTCACAAACTGCCGGTACCGTGCTCTGTTAAATGTTTCTAACCCTGCAGACAAAACTTCCACTAAGGAGTTTGCAAAAGCAAAGATCTTCATCATCTCCTGGGGAGTTGTTTTTTCAGGAAAATAAGCACCTAAAACCAAGACAGAAAAATAAGCCTCAAAAAATAAGTGAATTTTGAATTTAAGTAACTCAAGCATTCAAAGCAAAAATTCACCCTATAGCTGGCAATCAGTTCATTGTTTGAACGTATATACACTCTACATCCTGAACTGAAATTAATGTTTCATAAATATAGTGAACTGAAATTTATGTTAAGTTTCACACCTGTTAAGTGTGAAAGTAGAAAAACTATGCAGGTTGTAAGATCTCTATCAAGCAGTAATCTTCATATACTTGTCCAAAGATTTAGCAAACTAAGGAAGGAACTGTAGAAAAATCACAGTAATTTTACAGCTAAGAGGCAAAGGGAAAAAAGTAGTTTTGAAAACACATCTCTAAGTATAACTACTGAACAGATCAAAACTAACAGGAAAGGACTCTAATGGTTTGCATGCTAGCATTGTAGTATCCCCTACACATGGCATACATTTCAATCTCATCTCTTCAACCTGCGAGCTGTTGCACAGGTTCAGTATTACTTCATGCAAAGACTCTCAAAGCAGTAGCATTCTTGGCAGCTTTAGTCTTTAATACAATTAGTGTAAGCAAAATGAAGAATAACTCTTTAGCAGCTGATTTACCTCCAGACTTAAACCCAAGGAAATGCTGAAAAAGTTCATGAAATGGAAACTGCGACAACAGGGCAATCAGGTCATCTTCCAAAAGCATAATCCAGCTTGTTTCAGGATCCTCATCCTATAGACAAAACCACTCGCTTTTAGTAGCTTTATAATAAAATGCATGGTAAAAGGGCTTCATTATTGTACTAATTAGTTTGGTTGTAAGAGAAAAAAACTACAAATGAACTCTCCTTCCCACACACACAAGATCCAAAACTCTTCTGTGTGTGTCTCTACATAAAAACCCTTATCAGGCAGGAAACAGAACTAGGGACAACGCTGTGTTAGTCCAGCCCAGCTTCTGAAGGAAGCACCTCTTCAACATACATCTACTTCCATGCAATAGCTCAAACACTTCTATCTGTTAGTACTCATTCCTGGAAGCTCCAATACCTACAGTTATACGACAGATATAAAGAGGAATGTAAAGCATATCTAAGTTTCAAAAGATGCCTTTTAACTGAACATGTCAGCTTTTCTTCCTTCAACTCACAAGCTGCAAAAGCATAAAGGGCAGAACAGAAAAAAAAAAAAAGTAATTTGCTGTACCTCTTCACCTCCTTCATCTACCAGGATCCAGTTTCCAGATTCTTTCCCAGATGAAGAGGAACTTTTCCTTTCGCTTGGTTTCATATGGCACATGAAGTCCATCCGATTTCTGATTTAAAGTGAAAAATCAAGTTTATGAAAATTATAAAGTTAACAATTCTAATTAAGTCATCTTTTAGTTACCACACTAAAAAAAAGAAACAAAACAAAACAGATACAAGAAAAATAAATTCACAAGCATGTCTGAAAGCTGCCCAGTGAAAAAGGACCTGGGACCTTGGTGGACAGCCGGCTGAAGACGAGCCAGTGTGTGCCCAGGTGGCCAAGAAGGCCACCAGCATCCTGGCTTGGATCAGCACTAGTGTGGCCAGCAGGACTAGGGCAGGGATCCACCTGGACTGGGCACTGGGGAGGCCACACCTCAAATACCGGGTTTAGTTTTGGGCTCATGACTCCAAGAAGGACACTGAGGGGCTGGAGCATGTTCAGCTTCATTGCTGGTGAAGGGTCTAGAGCACAAGTCTTATGAGGAACACCTGAGAGACCTGGGGTTGTTGAGCCTGGAGAAAAAGAGGAGACCTTCTCACTCCCAACTTCCTAAAAGGAGGTTGGAGCCAGGTGGGGGTTGGTCTCTTCTCCCAAGGAAGAAGTGACAGGACAAGAGGAAACAGCCTCAAGTTGCACCAGGGGAGATTTACATTGGACATGAGGAAAAATGTCTTCTCCAAAGGGGTTGTCAAGGCCTGGCCCACACTGCCTAAGGCAGTGGTGGACTCCCCAACCCTGGAGGGGTTTCAAAGCTGTAGAGACGTGGTGCTGAAGGACATGGTTTAGTGGTGACCTGGCAGTGCTGGATTAACCATTGGACTCTATAATCTTAAAGTTGTCTTTTCCAACCTAAATAATTCTATGATAACTTTATATCCTCCAAGACTTGCACTAATCTGCTGTATTCAGGAAACAATCTTCCAAGCAATGTTCTGAACAATGTAAATGGCAAGCACATTTAAATATGCAAGAAATAACACTAGTCTTGCCCATGTGTAAGAAAAATCCTTTAAAAAAATATCAAAGAAGGATATCATATTTCAGAAAGGGTACTCTACCACTTAAGGCTATCACCTAGTGTCAACATCAGACAGGATGAGTGCAGTCAGCTCTACCACACAACTTTCATAGCTGCATTAGCTGAACACATCAATGCTAGTAAAACTCATCTTAATTTGTTGATTGACCACAACTAAAGACCTTCCAGAAAAGAGTTGCCTGAAGTTAAACCAGCTTGTTAACATGTCCTGGACCACTTTAAGCCTGGGTTACTTGTTTTCAGACATCCAACTTCCTTCTAACTTGAACTGTACCAGCAGAACTCTGCACACAGTTCCACAAAACTCCAGCAAGTACAACCACTGTCAAGGCTCTGTGTTCTTGTACCAACACCTAAGAGCATCATTTCAGACAACTTAAGTGACGGATGAAAAATAAAGTAAGAAGCCCAGCCAGTGTATACACAGACTTTGCAAACCCTTTAGTCAAGGGCTTCTGCTGCAGAGACAGTGTAATGAACAGGCGATTGCGCAAGACAAGAGCTCTGTATCAGAAGTCACAGTAACAAAACATGTGGGTATGTCAATCCTCACAAGCTTCTAGATAGCTGAAAGCAAGCTGCATCATACGGTGCACAGTAAGACAACGAACTATCAAGACTTTAATTTCAAGATGAATGAGTAAAAAGAGTTTGAATTAAACTGTGAATGTCTTATTTGTGCCTGACTTTATGACTTTGCCTGCAATGAGCTTCCACAATCTTATAAGTGTCACGTTTTCTCTCTTAAATAATCAGAACATATATATAAAATCATGTTCATACTTACTTGACAGGAGACATAAGCAAGGCAAGAGATTGCATGAAATGAAAGACACCTGATGGGTTATCCAAGACTTTGATCTGAAATTAAATGCAGAAATCTAAGTAAATATAAGTACGTAAAACAAAGGGAAAAGTAGTTTTATCAGAGAAATTACAATTCTGAGTTTCACATTTTTCACTAACTTTTTCTTCTGACTAAAAAGTATCTATAAAAGATACTTTGTATTCATAAAAGATACCCCTACCCTGGGGAAAGTATTGCTATGGTGCAATACTGAAAGTTGCCCCAAAGTAGTACTTATAGAAATTAAAGGCAGAAAAATCCATCAAAAGCTCCATGAAAAAAGGACAACTTCTCTCTTTATTTCAAATGTACTTCTGGGCACCAGGGGAAATTGGGATGTTGAGCACAGGGGAAATAAGGATCCTGCTGTGTTAGGTTAAAGGTTAGACTCGATCTTGAGGGTCTTGTCCAACCTAAGTGATCCTATTCTATCCTTTTATTTCATTGCTTGCCTTTCCCTGTTAGCATAACTGCAATCCTTTTCCTACAACTAGATTTCCAACATCTTCCATTCTTGGAGGGGTAGAAATGTTCTTTGCAAGGACATCCTGGTGCCTGTGGATATCTGTACTCCCTCTGACCTACACAAAGTGAACCCTTTCCCTTGAAATTACCTAACTAATAAATTTTCCAGGGAAACCAGTCCTATTTCAACATACAGGATATAGAAATCTGTTCTTCCTCGTCCCTTATATGCCACAGAGCTGCCTCCAATCTCACTTATCTCATATACTGTTGTTGCTTCAAGTATAAATAATCTTCCCGTTTCTTGGGGAGCACTCCCAAAACCTGCTGGTGCAAGAGGCCTTCTGAGGTGCAACTTAAATCCTGGACTTTCACAGAGTCTCTCTAGTCAGGAACGAGAAGTGTGTTTCCCTGTTAACCTGCTCATGGTTGGGTCAGCATGGATAGATACATCCCTTGACAAACCCACGACTTCACACACCTGGAAACACGGTGTGGATCATGAGGGATTGACTAGGCACAAGACACTCTCCTCTCCTACCCACTCGAATCCCACTCCAGCTTCCTGACGAGAAGGAATTAAACATTCACACCTGAATGAATGGACAAGCCCACTCACTGATCCCAGCTGGACACCGAAGGATGTGGTTGAAGAGGAAGAGATGGTCAGCTAGGCAGCCAATTCTCTGCAACACTGACACCTGAAGGGAAGTATAATGGAATCTTGTAAATAAGTTCTAGCATAACAGTGCTTTTTTACAAATTTATCTTCCCAGGCTTTCCAACTAACCTCAATTTTCAGCACAAGTTACAGAAAAATACGTGATAGTCTGCTTGCTTGGCTTATGAGCCACAAACCCCTGGATGGGTTCCTGGGCAACCTGCCCTAGGCTGACCTTGCTTTGGCAGTGGGGTTGGATGAGACAATCTCCAGAGGTCCCTTCCAACCCTCACCACGCTGGGATTCTGTAAATAATTTTCTTTACACTTGAATTAAAAACTAATTTATTTGGAAATCAGCCAGAATAAAAGCTTCTAAAAAAATGACAAGTGAGAATAGTTTTACTTTCAAAATAAGTAAAAGCATAAAGAATATTAAAGTCCACTTCAAGCAATGTTGGCTGTGCAGGTGACAGTCCTCATTAATGCTGCAGACCTCCACTGACTTCAGACAAGTGAATTCATTCTTAAGATTCACTGATAGAGAATGACACCCACCCCCCCTTCCCCAAAAACATATCACTGTGCATGGGACATGGAGAGAAACAGTAATACTTTCAGAAATAACTCCAGAATTCATCCTCCATGTTGGATCAAACAGCTATATCCATGCTTACTCCCTCACCAGTCTCTGCAGCCACATGAGAACATCATTCTGAAACTGAGGATCTTCGATTACTCTGCGAGTGAAACTGAAAAGGACGCTGACACATTCCTTCAAGTGGCCCAAGTCTGAAGAAAGATTTTCTGACTGCTTTGCAACTGTAAATTAAAAACAGAATTAAGGAGCTTTGTCAAACAGCTCTCAGAGCAGCAGCATAAGTACTGGGTTTGGGGCTATATAGAAAACTTGCTCTCTCTATCTATAGATACCAAAATATTTCAACACAGCTGCTTGCTAAATCTGACAGAGAACACTTTAATTAAGAGTACTTTTATTTAATCTTATAATTAACACTGTACACTAACTACTATAAGAATATACTAGTTCATTTCTTAAAAGGCCTTCCCTCAACATTAACTTGGTAAGAACCAGCATTTACTTCACTTATAAATTATCTGGGAGGTGGGGGGCAAGGGGAGGAAGACCTGGAAGGAAAAATATCCACAACGGGAGGGAAGGAATACTTCAGCTAAAAGATTATATTGGCACAAACCCAAACAAGTAACACACCTAGGATGAAAACCAGAAAGATTTAAGTATTAAAGCTGCAAGGTCACAAATGGCCTTCCAAGAGAAAGTAAAGCAGGAAAAATGTCCAGCTGGCTTTAGAATTGTACATAACCAATTTGGAAAAGTGACTGTATTACACATTGCCCTTGTCAATAAAAGATTGGAGCCTGGGTGTCCCATCCCACCCAGTGTTCCTCTGCAGTAATCAGTGACAGTACGCAGCTTAGACAGAAGACGGCACTCCTGAATTCAGCTTCTTGGGAGGAAAAAAAAAAAGTTTCACTGGTCCCTGCATAAGGTCAGCTGGTTTTAGTATCAGAGGAGAAACACTCTGGCATATACATTTCACTGCAAGACTTCAAAACTGTAGGCGAACAAGGCACTGGGCACCCTGAACAGCATGGGCAGTGATCCAGACCAGGAACATACCTTGTTCTTGCTGCTGAATAGCCACGGATCTCAGCAGGGACGAGCTGCTGAGCAGCCTGTAGACATATGACTCCACCTGCAACCGCGATAACACCGAAGTGTACGAGTGCAGCACCACTGTCTGATGCACATGCTCTGCTCTGGCTTCATACATCTTTTTCAGCTCTCCCAGCACATTTTCATTCAGCTGCACTGTCTGGTAGCGATGGTGGCCAGTTACTTTGCACTGATCTGCACAGACACCCTGAAAAGAAGGCAATTATTCTATTGAAGTAGCTTTGTCATTTTCTTGTGTCAACTGTGCTTACAAAAATTAACCTTGCCCATAACCCTCCCCTCAACAGATTTCAAAGCTTTCATTAAAAAGGGCCACTTCACAAGTGGAAAAGACAAACATGTTGGAATATCCTGCATACTTTAGAGCTGCTGATTATTGAAGATTCATAGCCCTGACTTCTAAAAAACTTACCTTCTAAACTCTCAATAACCCAGATTTAGAAACAGAAATGAAGTGACTTGTCTCTGAACAAAATAAAGTCTCTACTCGCAGTGAGTGCAACTGTTCAATTCAGTTTATAGATTTCCACAAACATTTGCATCTGCTACTTTAAAGCTAAAATACGTACTGAAACAAATGAAATATTTTTCTAAGCTCCCAGAACGGAATATTCATAGCAATTCCCCACTGGACTTTTAAAATTTTCAGAAATGAACCATGGTCTTTTTCCCAAACTGGAGTTCAAAGCTGAGGCCAGGCTTCCTCTGTCTTGGCTCTAATTCCTAACTACAAGAAAACCACAATACATAACATTCCTGTTCTTCTTTTTACAAAACCAGGAAGCATGCTTCAGGGACAGTAATTTGAAAGCTTAGTTTGAAAGTATCCTTGTATTTCCTATGTTAGTAGAATAAGAAATTTAAATTGATATAAAGATAACAATTACTCTGGACATAACAATAAATACATAGTGAATTGGGGTGGAATAAAGCAAGCAGCAAGCTTAGCCAACATGATGCCCAGCAGGAATGTAAGAGTGAAGTCAAAATTGCTTTTGGTGTAGAAAGCAACCCATAAAAAACCTGAAAGTTCAGTGAGGTTCAGTGTTATTCCCCAGTAAAAAGGAAAATATTTAAATCTGTTCAGTGGATGTCTCTCAACATCTCAACACTGAGGAACTCCACAGGAGACGCCTCGTACTCACAGAAACAACAGTAAAAGCCAGCACATGCACAGGTTCTTAGCACCCTTGGACAATTTTGATGACAAGTTGGCTATGAAGGGCATGATACCACCAGGACAATTTTATTCACTCCCACTGTAACATCCAGCTCCAAAGACAAGTGACACAGAATGAGTCTGGGGGGAGAACTTTTCTGATGTGTGCCCCAAAGAGGCACCCAGACCCCACTGGTTTACAGACAGAAATGCTAGAGTACCATGACCACCCTGGAAGTCACTAAAAGCACGGCACCACTCATGGAGCAAGTTACTGAAAGCGGATGGACCTCACACTCCCTCTGCTTTGAGCAACACGAGCATGACTAGAGCTCCTCTGCAGCTGCCAGCTCTGACAGCAGGACAGTCAGGAATGACATCAATGAAAACTGTCACTACAGGCAGCAGTGCAGATGGGATGTCACCGCTACAATCATTCTCAAGTCCTACTCCACCACACATCCCCTGCATCTACCTGCAGTACTGCAGCACAAACTTTACC
Source organism: Eurystomus gularis (assembly GCA_013400335.1). NCBI lineage: Eukaryota > Metazoa > Chordata > Aves > Coraciiformes > Coraciidae > Eurystomus > Eurystomus gularis. Next base: position 26,516 of record VZZY01019361.1, read on the forward strand.
CAACACTACAGGCAGAACTGGTTGTACACAGCTCACTCTGACTGACTACAAACGAGTCTGACTCCAAAGTTGATCCCACCACCCAACACTCCTCAGAGTTTAAAAATCAAGCAGCAAAGTGTCTTAAGTCTCAACAGGATGATACTCTGAAGTACTGGGGGTCAGTGGAGAGACAGAAACCAAAGGCAATCATTTCTCTAAAAACAAAACAGCCTAAATACAATAAACTTGACAGCAAGTGAAATGAGTATCTGGAATTGCAAGCAAATAGTTTGAGTTCAAAAGTAGCTTCAGCAACTGCACCTGCACAGTCTTCTGTTCTTCTGTAAAAGTCCATAATCTCCCCTCAACATTTTGGCAGTCTATCCCCATAACTCGCAGCTCTGCCTCAGCCAGCAACAGCTGCTTCCTGCAGCGCATGTAGTTCAGAAGTAGTTCATAAAATTCGTGCCTGTCCTGGTGAGCAACACTTTCAAATTCCTCCACATAGGAGGCAACATTCTCCAACCATGAAAATGGCTCAAAAATTTTCAGTTGTTCTCTGGTAAATGGCACCAGTTCTGGTTCATTTGGGAGCTCTGGATACAGCCTTTCATGGTGCATCAGTGGCTTAACTGCTATTATGGTTGGTCTCTCACATGACAATTCAGCTGACAAGTCTGGATAAATTGATTTCAATCCCGGTCGCTGAACACATGCCTTTGATTTCTTAGAGAGCTGTGAAATACTAAGAGGAAGCTTCTCTGAAGACTGGACAAGAGGATTTTTAACATCTTGTACGTTTTCAGTTCCTTTGTCCCTTACAAAGCCCACTGCTGTCTGAGAACCAGCAGCACTGGAATGAAAGGTACTGCTCAACAAATCAGAGTTTCCTGATCCAGTAGCAATCGCCTCCACAGGGCTGTGAGTTTTGTCCGATTTGCTTTTTCCAGTCTTCTCAACATCCTCCCCACGTTCCTCCTGGGAAGGATCAGCTTTGAACTCCTCTGCATCTGCAGGAGGCTCCACAGTCACTACAGATGTCCCTTCTTTTGCTGAAGATAAATCACTCTGGGGGATGTTGCACACATCGTTTATAGTTTTTCCATCCTCTACTTCATCACTGAGCTGAATTTCTGTAAATTCTCCAGGATGTTCCAATTGCACTTCAGTGGCTTGAGAAGACACTTCTGCCACAGAATGGAAGAATACATCATCAGACTCCTGTATCTGGGACTCTTCACTACTTTTTTTCTTTTTTTCCTAAAAAACAAAACAACAACAAAATAAACAGTGTTACTACAAAGCGAATCTCTCCCTTTTGCATCCTAAATCCCACCATCACCAAAACTAGTACTTGTCAACAACACAACTCCAAAAGCCCCTCTTAAGCACATTAATTTTCATAACATTAGAGGTAAAAACAAATGTACCAAACACATCCATGTTTTTTAGCTGCCCTTCGAAAGCTATCAGTGTCTGTTTTCTTGTCAGGTCTTGAAGAGTGCTCTAGCATTTCTACATAACAAGCTATAAATATCACAGAACAGAATGTTTCATTAACATATGAAATAATCAAAGTAACAGGACCCTGATCTCTAAAAAGAGTCACTAGATTTCACCATATTACCAAAAATACTTACTTTGTGATTCATCTTAAGTTCTACAGAAATATTTTAATGAATGGAACAATACTTTCAAAAAGTATTTTCAGAACAAAGACAGTCTGGAATGCACTCACTAATTACATTCTCAAACCATCACAACATCTGTACAATTACTGAAATACCTGTAATACCTATTGAAAATAGGTGTTTCAATAGGCATTAATTATTAATTTTCAATAGGTATTACAAACTAGAGACGTAGAATAACCTCCGTACTGACACCAAAACCACAAATCAACTGCTGACTTTTAAATTAGGATCAGTTTGGTGGTAAGTTGTTCCCATAAACCTAGTCTAAGGTGCAGATTATCCTCCTACTCAAAGCACAGCATGGGAAACAATGGTGCCCAGGAAACCCACAAAGATTTTTCCAATTTGTAAACCACTGCCAATTTTTTGTTTTACAAATAGGCAGAAGTATTTTGCCAGTTTGTAAATTGTGTACACCTACCAGTTTATTAGGAGTGAAACTGAGAAGAGTTAGGTTACAGCACTTCAGTTCTGGATGACCCGGATAATGTAAAGAAGAGCACAGATGAAACTGGGCAAAGCTCTCAATATTTCTCCATGACTAAAGAAAAGATGATGGTCTTGGAAACTTGCTGGCAGTACCACATACACTTTCACTAAACAACTGATATGACCTTACCTTGTGAGAAGGCACACATGGAAACAGCTCAAATAAAGGCCCTAGCAAATCTCGACCTCAAGCCTATTTTACTTCAAAGACATGCCCACAGCTCCTCTACAGCAGTACACTGGCTTTATTTCAGATTGTGTTTTCCAGCATATTAAAAGCTGTAAACACTTCTGACCACAAACAGTTCTGACACACTCCAAGGCTAGCTAAAGCTACAGGTGAGAGGCTAAAAACAGATCGGCACAATAGATCAGCACACAATTCCTATTAAACTAGTTTAACTCCAATTAAACGGGGACTTGTGATAATAAATATCTCCTGACAAGTAACTCAAAGCCAGTAATTTCCAGGATACTTCTAGACTATATTTTTGACACTGATCCACTTTACGAACACATGCTGGTCCTTTTCCCCCCGTAATCTCAAAGTTCCCTCTTGCAGTGCTCATACAGAAGAAAATTCCCCCTTATCTTTCAGTAGCCTCCTGTATTCCTCTCAAATGCTACTGTTAGATAAAGTCGTTTATTTTTAAATTTATGAAGTGACACTCAGTGCTCACTTTCAAAGGCAAAAAGTGCCATAAACAGGGTTTTCATATGAAGAGGATACGAGAAATCAGGTTCTGAATTAACATGAAAGCAAAACCTGCTGTTCTTTCTTCTGAGGGTTTAGCCTTTAAGTCAAAGACGATGCCTTCTCATCATCCTTGTCCCATGCTGAACTATTCTCCTCTCCCAGCATGACAGCTAATGATACCTCAAGCTCTTAGGACAACTATTATCTCTCAGGAAACATCTCTGGAGCAACTGAGTGCTACTCACCAAGACGCACACAGACACAGCCCCATCTTCACCAATTCGAGGCTCACTGGATTTGCCACCTCACTGCGTTTAGATCAGTCTGATGGTACTGCTGCTGGACAAGATTAACTTTGAGGCTACTATTTTCATAAAGCCCTGGGCTCCATTCCCCTACTTGGCAGTTCCACAGCCGAGCCAGCCTTTCTCACAGCTCATGAGAATTTCAGCTTTTCAAAGAATTACGGCTGTTTCTAAGGCATGGGAATGGAAAAGTGCTTAATGTGACTGAGCCCCAAGCTGCATCCTCAAGCATCCCTGCATATTAGAGGTGAGCATATTAACAGCAACAAAAATATCACAAACGGGTCATGTGTAATACCGAAGGATTCTGGATTCTCACACGTGACATCTCCAATGAATTGTTTCACAGTGAATTGCACCTGGAAGGGACAGCCAAAGACAGCAGCCACTGGAGTCACCTTGCACACGTCATTAATGAACTACCAGTGTCATCTGTGACTCACTGCCTTCATGCAGGGAACTGATTCCCTTAAGCAGCAGTCTTCAGATTTGACCGCCCTGTGCATACTACGGGGCTGAATCAAAACAAAAACAATGACACACTTGCTCATCTGGGACTGCTTTTCTCTCCAACCTTTACTTGCCTTCAGTTCAGGAATCACAGCCACAGATGACCCTTAGATCCAACCCTTGTTTTACCAAACAGTGTCAACTCATTCATTTATTTCCAGAGGGCTTTGACAGCCGTGACTTCAATGTCTTTGCTCTATGTGATACAGTTTACAATACAAAAGAGGTTACACAATCAAGAGAAACATTTCCATTCTGACTCAACTCTGAGGCAAGATTCTTCAGTTCAGACCATGCCCGTGAACCACGGACATTCTTGCACGGCACAGCTGCGAGGAAAGCAAAGCAAAGCAAAACCTCTAGAAAGCTGTCAGTACGAACATAACGAACCAGAAACACGCTCACAACAGGATTAAAACCTACAAAGAGTGATACTTAACAACAGCAGCACCAAGTCATGAAAAGAAACGCTGGTGTCTGCTCTACACGGCCTCATGTTTTGAGCATGTCAAAGCCAAACCTATACCTACAAGACGTCGTGTGTCACCCCACACTATACTAAAACGCTACTAAATGCCTCTAAGTTCTATCGCTCTACACCTGCACCGCAGAGGCAACTCCAGCTGTCCCGCCACGCAGAGCTATTTGAGAAGGCCACACGCTGTAAGAATAAAAACCTTGTTCACACCCTTTCACAGCACAGGAACTATCGCACCTTCCACCTGGCTCCCTATTAGTCTTACTACGCTAAACCTCCT
>VZZY01019361.1:32182-46576 GCA_013400335.1 Eurystomus gularis
ATGGGGCTTAGAGCAACCTGGTCTAGTGGGAAGTGTCCCTGCCCATGGCAGGGGGGTCAGAACAAGATGATCTTTGAGGTGCCTTCCAATGCAAACCATTATACGATTCAATGATTTAGTTCATATTTGTGCAAAGATGGGTGCTACATGATAATTCCACAAATCAAGCCCCTCAGTATCCTATATCACCAGTTACTTACACACAAAGTGTTAATTATTCAGCCTTCTAATACATATGCATTGTATTCACCTCTATGGTTAGACTGTCCTTGCTTGCTCTGTCAATCACTCCATGTTCTATTCCCATGTGATTTTGAGGAGGTGGTATCATTGGGGTTGTGGTCCATGGGTCAGTTGTCACAATCTCCCCCTGCCACCTTTACCTTCCCCCCGCNNNNCCCCCGCCACAACCCCGTTGCTGCAGATTTTCACTGTCTTCATGTTCCTTTTGGCAATCCCCCAGTTCCCAGCACCTCTTGGGGAGGATGTTTGGGGAGGATGTTCCTTTTCATTAGTCTTTTCGAGCTCTTCTTCAAAGGCCTAGTTGTTCACTCTTCACAGTTCCTAGATAAAAGTGAATACTTCACTATCTCTTAGCTCCTTCTCCCCACCAGGTCGTGTTTCACAAGGCCATGGGAACTCTTACTTTGTTGTTTTGCTAATTGGAAAAATACATTGCCTGCTGTACGTCAGGGGCAGGCCAGGCTCCCCTGCAAGGACATGCAGGGAAGCCAGGCTTCTCTACAGGGGCCTGAAAGGAGGTCAGGCTCCCCTATAAAGACCTGTGGGTAGCCCAGGCTTTGCTATATGGACCTGCAGGGCAGCCAGACTTCTCTGCAGGGGCCTAGGTGGTAGCTAGGCTCCCCTATAAGTATATATGAGGAGATCAGGATACCCTACAGGGGCCTGGGAGGAGGCCAGTCTCCCCTGTAAGGATCTACACGGAGGTCAGGTTCCTTCACAGGGGCTTGGAAGAAGGCAGGCTCCTGTATAAGCATCTAAGAGAAAGTCAGGTTCCTCCACAAACCTGGGAGGAAGTCAGGAGACCTGTGGGAAGGCCAGGCTGCTGCTGGAGGGAATGTGGCATGAGAAGCCAGGTCCCTGCTACTGAGCATGTGGAGCGTGAGGTGTCTTCTGCCTGTGCCATGGCAGGACCTGGAGGTGCCATTGGAGTGAGGCAGCCTGTCCTGCAGTATCTGAGGCTTATCCAGCTGCAGCAGGGCTGCTGGCTCAGCCCAGGGGTCCAGGCACTGGTGCCTGCCCTGGTGCCCATCGTCCCCAGGGACCTGCAGGTGGAGCCACGTCCAAGCCCCTCTGGGAGCAGAAGTGAGTTCTCCCACTCCTGAGACCAACAAGCCCTGGCAGAGCTCAGATCCATCTTTCAGAAGATGTTGTAGTCAAGGAGTTAGTGGTCTTGAACAGGTGAAGTCCACTCTGTTGGACTTTGTACTTAGAGCTTGAGAAGCCCACGTTATTAACGTAATCTGTAATTTATAATCTTTGTGGGAAAGGTGAACTGTAGATGGGTCAAGGCAGGGATGCATCAGTGGTCACCAGGAGCTCATCACACGTTCAGGAGCCAGCAATCCCCTCAGGAGGTGCAGGGCTGGGCTGTGCTGCACAAGCCCCTTGCCTGCAGGATGAGATCAGCCAGCTCACGGTCACAGGGGTCTGCAGGCAGCTCCTGCCTGGTTCCAGCCCTTACACCTCCTGCCTGGCCCTGCCTCTATCTGGAAATGCAGCAAGAAGTTCTCATGAGAACTTGCTTTATGAATAGAGCTGTTTTCTTGTGACAATATAGGTGTTAGCTCACAGGATCCAAAAGGGAAAGCTCCGTCTGACGGCCCAAAGGCAGGATGCCCAGCATCTGGAGGGACATAACATTTACCTGCTATCTGTATTCCTCTTCTTATTCTGTCTTACTAAGGCATTTGTTGTCTTTCTCCTTCCTCTCTCCAGGGAGGAAGGCAGGAGCTACACAACTGGTTATCAGCATTTGTAGGGAGGTCAAGCACTCCTATAGGGGTCTGAGAGGAGGCTAGGCCCCCCTATAGATGTCTGTGAGGAAGTCCAGCCTCACTAGAGGGGCCCAGGAGGCAGCCAGGCTCCTCCACAGGGGCCTGGGAGGAGGCCAGAGTCTTCTGCACCACTTGGAAGACAACCAGGCAAGGGAAGATGCTGAAGGTAAAAAGCCATTTCAACACTCACAGGCAGAGACTTGCTTCCAAGTATCTCCATGTCTGGACATTCCTTTTCCAAGCCAGGGTTTGCTTGGCTTTAGGTCTACACAAACAGCTGGTGTATTCAGAACCAGCACCCCTATTTGGGGATTACTTTTGTGGATTTAGTGAATGTGCAAGTCAAGTTTCAGCCTCATTGGGGACCTCCACTTCCAGAAAATCCTAACACCACAAGTACTTGCTCTCATGCCAGCCTCCCTTGGGGTGTTGTCTGCCTCAACTGCCTTGGTACTGAGCAAGTACTGGAATAAAGGCTGAGAGAGGATATGCTCTTGTAGATGCCCTTCCAGGAGAGGCAGCTCACACCACCTGAACATCCTAGGGTGCTTCAAAGGTGCACCAGCCCTAGCCCCGACAGGAAGTGAATGTGACAGTGTTTAAAGAAAAGAATATATCCAGCACACGAGTCTCAAAACTTACGTTTAAAATATATATTTAAAGAACTAAGGCTATATCAGGGTCCTTCAGGAGTATATTTGTACACTTGGTCTTTCAGACATAAAATAGGACAGTTGATTCCTTGATGTGCACTTTGCACGGTTCATTATAATGCAGCAGGACAGATGTTCAAGCTCATCATCATCATCTTCTCTGCAGAAGGAAATACAGTAAAAGGCCCAGGGACTGGTGAGCTTAGGCACACACTGAAGTCATGCAAATTCAACTTGACGAACATCATACAACTAGCAACTCTTGCTGCTCTTAAGCTAGTCACCTGGCACCAGGTTTAGAGAGCTAAATTGCGTGCTGGTCCCCATGCCCTGTGTCCCTGCATCCAGTGTCATGAGGCACTGAGGAGCTGTTAAGCAACACTGCACACAGGGACTTCAGAAGGACCAGCAGCCCTGAGGCATGTGAGCATCTGAATCAAAGCCATAATCATAGATATGGTAACAAAAAGGGCATGAACTTACAGGAGACCTGGTCAGAAAACAAGTTTCATGGCTCCAGCCCAGCGTTTGTAGAGAAGTTTGTTTCCAGTGCTACATAGTCAGAACAAGTCCAAAGTTTAGGGATTCTCAGAAACTAATCAAATGGGGGTCTTCAGAGCCTACCAGGGACAAGCTATACCATGATCCTAAAAAACCACAAGCCCCTCATCAGAGAGGCAGTTGGGTGAGCTAACCAACTTCCTTCAGATCCCAGATCCTCAACAATGCTGTAGGGTGTGGGGTTTCCCTGTGCATTTGTGGTGGCACGGCTTCTGACTAGGTATCTGTGCTGTGGGCTGCTGCACCAGGCAAGATGCAAATCAGCTTCTAGTATCAGCACCTAAGCCTGGAGCACACCTACTGCTAAGCCAGACAGATGATGTAACCATTGGTGCTCCTCTAAGTAAGCTCCCTGAGAGACACGACTGAAATTAAACCTCAATTACAAGTTCAGTCACCATTAATGAAAGACTTCAGAAACAGGCAAAAGTGTAACCTGAGATCTGTGTGGGATACATTTGCCCTGAACACAAGCCAGCACGCAGTGCTCCGCTTGACATACATTTCTTCGTTATCTGGAGCAGGGGAGGCTCCAGCCTCTCCCAGATGGCTGTGCTTTAGAAAAACATCAAATCAAAAGCTGCTTCTGACACAGATGGTCTCTGTGTCTGGGTCCATCACTTATATTCCTTTACTTCCCCGGAGGGTGAAGGTGGGATATCCATCCAAGGAGTTTGCTGAGCAAAGGCGCAGGTTTTTAGTAGGCACTTTCTGAATGTACAAATAATTATCAGAGTCCTCAAATACTTTCTTAAAATGGAGAAGCACTTCAGCTCTGTGCGGCTGGGAATAACTGGAAACACCACTTCTGCCACGCTGGCCAGACCAACACTGCCTTCTGCCTGGAGAACCTACAGAATAGGATCAAGAGTGTCTCAGCTCCATCTCAGACAAGAGATGGGAGGACTGACATGGTCATCACGACCAGTCAGTCCCCTCAAAATGTCATCCCTTAACTGGTGGCCTTTCTTTCTCCACTGTCCCTCCTCTGTGTACTCATATTAAATCATTTCTTCATCAAATGTGAATACTTACTGTGGCTGTTAGTGATGTATCAAGCTGTAGCCATCAACTGTGGCGTAATCAGGCTCACCTACAACACAGGGCATGAAAAAATTAGGTCTGCTCATGAGAAGTGCTCATTACAAGACAAACACTACGCAGTGGCCACCCATGTTAAATGGATGAGGCAAGGGTGAATGAGACTCAAAAAGGTGACTTGATTTGCCTAAGAGCCAAAGCAGGACCTCATTTTCCAAGTCCTACTAGAGTATCCCACACTGAAGTGGCACTGGGAACGACAGAGCTTGTGCTGTTGAAGCAGAGAAAGGCCCAAACTGCAGAGACTGGTGGGATCCCAAGCTTAGACATCCTGCAGCTTCAGAAATGCCTAAACATACGGCTTTGATCAGAACTTCTCCTGGGTGAAATATTGCCTCCAAAGTCAGTGCCCAACTTCCCAGCATCTTTCAGTGGGGATTGGATGTAGAGCAGGAGCTTCACCTAATGCAATCCCTTTAGAGAGCTAAAGCTCATGACCTGATGGGGAAGAGCAAAAGCAGAGAGCTCCTCTGGGGGGCCAGAAACCCCAGAAAGCAAGTAACTCACCTGGCGTGCTGGTTGGAGTGGGTAGAGGTCCCCTCCTGCACAGAAGGAAACACAGAGCTGAGGATCTGCATGGCCACGGGACTCCTGTTGCCCTGGCTCTGCGCTCCCCAGCTGCCCTCCCAGAGCTGGTCAGTGGGCAGGAGGTTTGGGCAGCCTGGGGTTTACGGAGACCTGGTACCGAGGCCTGTCATGGTGTGGTCACCACCGACAGCCTGCTTGGCAAACATGGGAGTTGAAGCTGGTACGATGGGGGAGAGGAAAAAGTAACCAAAAAGCTCTAAGTTGGGGAAGTATTCACAGGTGAGCCTCGGGGCATGCCTTTTTACATGCCTTTGACCACAGTGAGACATAGGAAGTCATAATTGGACATGACTCCTCTCCCAACGTGACAGCCAAAGTGGCACACTCATCTTTAGCAACAGTCTTCAACCCTGAATCCTCATCTTCCCCCTGGCAGAAGTATCCTTTATCCTTCTCCTCCCTGCCCAGGTTCTGTTCCATGGGAATGAATTAGTCTTGGATGTTCCTCCCTCTACCCACACAGGCTTTTAACTGATCCATCACTCCTCAGATAGACTGGCCACATCCAGAACCGTGCAGGGAAGCCCAGAAGGTTTCATTCTGTAATCAAAGGCTGGTCTAGAAGGGAGCTCGGATAGTTCCCAGGGAGAGCAAGACATGAAATTCAGTATTCCCCAGGCTGCCTTGCTTTTCTGCTGTACGAGCACCGCAGCCCTTCACCTCCATGCAAAGGACTTCTAGAATAGGCTTGGTACAAGAAAAAATTAGCAGACCCTCACCACAAGCACTTTCTGAATAAGATTCCCAACCATGAGAAGGGAGAAATTACCCCAAAAAAAAAGGGGAAGCAAAAACCTCTCACTGTGCTTGAAGGGGTCCTTGAACAGCTTATAGGAGGCAGCCCATTGGCATAACTCGTGCTGTGAAAAATGATGGACTACACAATGTAGGAAATATTTTCCTCTAATACTCCCAAGTCAAGCCTCCAATAGACTGAAAGCAACAAAATATGGGGTTTTGGGCAGGGAGAACATCACTTGCAATAGCAATGGCAATTGTACATGTTATGTCCCTTACCTTGATATAGGTACAGGAGCCGGACTTCTCACAGGAGTTGCATTTCTCTGTGCATTATAGTAGTTTTCATAAGCAACAGGAGCTAGGAAAAGTTAACAGTAGTAAAGTACAGACCTTTTATAGCCACAAACTATTTGTCATAGCAACATTCAGCTGCTAAGTCTTTTCCCTCTCTAGGAAAATGCCTGACCAGGAAATTAAAAGTTACAGAAAGGGGAGATTATCTTCAAGGGCTGGTGGTAAGTGGCAGAGGCTTGTGCTGCACACCGTGAATGAAAGGAGGGATGTTGCAAAATCAATGTTTTTTGCATCCAAGATGATGCTGATCAGAGCCGCACCTCCATGAGAAGCTTCAGGAGATTATACTGAGCTCTTACCTGGAGCTGAACTTCCAGTTTTGCGTAAATTTACAAAAAAATCAACATCCTTCTCAATGCTGCACATTTCTAAACTCTTGCGGATTTCCTCATATTTCTGCAAAAGGGAAATAAAAAGCATTCCTATACATCAGGTAAAAAAAAACAAGACTTTTTTTCCCCCAATCATTTATCATACATGGAGGGAAAGCCTAGTGCTCACCCAGGACACAAGCTTCAATCTTAGGGATGGTTTGGATTGGAAGGGACCTTTAAAGGTCAGCTAAGACAACCCCTTTGCACTGAGCAGGGACATCTGCAACGAGAGCAGGTTGCTTAGAACCCCATCCAACCTCACCTGGGATGTTTCCATGGATGAAGCATCTACCACCTCTCTGGGCAACCTGGCCCAGTGTCTCATCACCCTCAAAAAATGTGGAAATTCCATCTGCAAGAGCGCTGGCCAAAACCTTCTGCCTGCACACTCATGCTAGTGTCTGGTGGCTGATCAAAGGCCACAGCCCAGTTTGGACATAACACAGATCAGTACACAGGAAAGCAAATTGGGCTTTGCTTTCCAAACAGAAAAATTAATATTTTCATTTGATGTACCTCGTCATTCTGGACGCAGTCCTGTGAGAGCTGGTTGACATGAAGCCAGAGGGCGTTGCGGAAGTAATTGATCCGCTCGCACTCCTGAGTCTCAAAGAACTGAAACAACACAGACAAAACAGCCCTAACATCTTTAAAACAAGAGCAAATCTCTTTTATCCTGATTGCTTCTCGTCCCCACATGCCACTACAAAGATGACTGTCCTTAACAAGGAGCAGGTGGTGGTGGTCTCCCTTAGGGAACAAGCTCCAGCTTGTCCAGAGGAGAAATGATCCCTCTATGCAACCAAGAATTTCAGAGATGAATGTAAAGCTCAGTAAGGTCTGCGGGACCTATGTGGAAGGGGTCATCTGGCACACTGCTACCTTTGGGTGGACCAAGCCAGCTTCCTAAAGGCAACACATGTTCCCTAGGTACCCCACGGTCCTGCTGTCCCAGCTAACTTTGTTCCATGGTTACAGAGCAATAAAAAAGCTCTGAGGATGTATGAAAACAGAGTTGCATTGACTGGTTGGTCTTCTCCCTCTGTTCTGCCCAGCAGTATTCCAGCAGGTTTAAACCCAAGCCTTTGTTGTCTGTCAATTTCACGTGCCTTTGCGCATTTCCATGAAAGATAACCTTTCATCCCAAGTGTACATATGCACTTCTTATCAGTTATGACCTTTGCAACACACTGAGGAGAAAACCTCCACATGTTCCCACTGTGGAACTGAAACTACTGCTTCCTACGCCCCACCGTCAGAGAGGCTTCCAGAGACATCAAAATCACACCAGCCTGAGACACCAACGCACACCGCACAAAACAGACATCAGATTCCATTTCAGAACGAAAGAGTAAAATAGAGGCCTGAGAAGAAATAGCTTTGGAAGGGATCATTGTGGCTGGGGATGGGAAGACCTGCTGGAAGCTTGCAGCCAACTTGGGATAAAACCTGGATCTCTGCAGTCCCTGTCCACCCCTCTGTCACAGATCGCAGGCAGCTGCAAAACACAGGTCAGCAATGGAGCAGCTGCACAATCCTCTCACCACCAGCTCTGGACTTCCCCAGCACATGATAGAATTCCTTGCTAGACCACTTTGCTACAAGACAGTATGCTTGAGGCTGATAGAACCACTCAGAGCAGTTCCCCCACCACCACATGGTCCATGGGATACAAGGTGAAGGGCTCCTTGTGCACAGGATTTGCTTCCCCCAGACCACCAGCAGCCTCTGCTGCAAAGTCATTTGAAGCATTTCAGACCATGGACTGTGACTGTTCAAGACAATGGCCACACTCTGACAATTTTAGAAGGTGGTGGAAGAAAAAAAATAAAAGCAAAAAAATAATGGAAACCTAGAAGTAGTGGGACCTTGAAACTAGAAGCCAAGTGTGAAACACATGCAAGGTTAGCTGCAACACAGCCTGCTGCTTCACTGCCTGGGAAAATCTGTGCCATCCCTGACCCCCCAGTGAGGGATGGGCTTCCAGGGGACCACACTGCCACATGAAGGTGTTTTAGGGCATTTACCTCGCAAGCTTTGATGTGCTCTTCCTGCCACTCTTCCCGTATCTTCTCCAGCGTGGTAACGCTCTGCTGGTAGATCCTGTCTGTGACAGAAATCACACTGTCATCTGATTAACATTAATTTTAAAAAGCCCTTTGCTAGAAGGTAATATGTGAAGCCTAAAATGGCTGGGACATCAGAAGTAAGCAGCAGTAATGCGTGAGCAGAGCCACACAGCAAAGCGGAGGGACATGCCATGGGAGTAGCCTTGGTGGATCCATGCAGGCTTCTCCAGGGCAGGTGCCCACCTCCAGTATTCTGGGCACATGTTTTTGAGGACCCATGCCTGACCCAAGAGCTGGAGCTCACCTGAGAGCCAAGCCATGGCTTCACAACCCCCTTCCCCAGCAAACACTCCCCTCGCCCTCCAAACGCTACATTTTCTTGCTCACCAGCGTCCTCCAGAGATGATTTCGTCTGAGCCAGCTTCAGGAACAGCTAGCAAAAATAGGAGAGAGAAGAAGGGTAGAAGAGAGATCTGGAGCCTCACCAGCAGCACTGCAGCTGAACTGGGGAACATCATCAGCATTCCCATCTCACCCCGAAACCCAGAAAAGAGCTGCAGGGCAGGAGAGCTGCAAGAAGAGACACCCCTCTCTCCCTCTGCCCCACAGCCACCCACCCCTCCGTACCTTCTCCTGCTGCTTCTGCGTCACCAGGTTTGCGTTGCGGTGCACAGCCTGTTCAGCCTCATCCTTATCCCTGCAGCGCTGCTCGTAGAGCCGTTTGGCCTAGGAAAGCCATCAGATGGGGCAAGAATATGCCAGCAAGCAATGAGATGCAACTACAGCTCATGCAGGAGGCTTTGGAAGAAAGCACAGCCTACGAGTAAAGAGGTGGGAGCAGACTGCCAGCAGAGCAGGGGATAGAACACAAGGTCCCACATAGAATCATAGAATGGTTTTGGTTGGAAGGGACCTTAAAGATCATCTGGTTCCAACCCCCTGCCATAGGCAGGGACACCTCCCTCTAGACCAGGTTTCCCTAAGCCCCAGCCAACCTGACCTTGAACACTTCCAGAGAGAGGGTGTCCACAACTTCTGTGGGCAACTTGTGCCAGTGTCTCACCATCCTACACAGTGAAGAACTTCTTCCTTGTATCTAATCTAAATCTACCCTCTTTCAGTTTAAAACTGTTACCCCTTGTCCCATTACTACACCTCCTGATAAATGAGTCCCTTCCCATGTTTCCTGGCCTCCTTTAAGTACTGGAAGAGAAGGCCCCTCTAAGTACTGGATGCCCTACTGGATGCCTTGGGAAAAGCCAAGCTCACAAGACAAGCTGCTCTGTCTTTGGGATGAAAAGCTCATGTCAGTCAACTCCATGACATCTAAATCACTCATATCCAACCCTGCAAGGCTTCCACCAGCTACATGTCTCACATACTCTTCTGTTTTGCTGAGCATGCCCTGCACACCACTCACACAGACACAACGTAGGGATTTGCCACAGAGGAGGAAGACCTTCACATCTAAGTCTGCCCCAGCATCACGTGTGTATCTGTTAGCAGCGTTAACCTAGATGGCAAGAAACAGCAGCGCATTTGCTTTACCTCCATGGTCTTCTTGTACTGCAAATTCCTGTTCTTGTGAATCGCCTCCATTATCAGCTCTATCTGTGAAGACAACAGACCCAGAGTCAGGATGTCACTGACCACTGAAGCTCCAGGATGGACTACGTGGCTTAGGAAAGGAAGAGGAACAGACCAAAAAGAGATGGGTTTAAGGATCTTTGTCCACCTGAAGCATCTTCATGAAGCCCATCTTTTATGCTTGTATCTTAAGCCTCCAGTTGTGTATGCAAAGGAGCTCTACAAATGACTTCCTAGCCACACATAGTACTGTGTCATCTCCATAGGGTCTGGCAAAATTGGGAAGCCCACTCCCCTTCACTAGGTCCAAACCAGCCTCTAGTTCTAGGAGTTTTCCCTCATTTTCCAGACAAAAGAATCTCAAGCCAGAAGTTAAAAGAAAAGCATTGATAATTTTAACAGACCCTGTGGAGAGGATACAGCACTATATATACACTTTAAATCCCTGGTTGAGTCTGGCATCCCTGGAGCTGAGGCCCTGTTATAGCTGGCCCCAAAAGGCACCCAAAGGAGAAGACATGGCAGTGAGAAGGAAGTTGGAGGTTGCTGCACAATTCACCAACATGGTTGCAACATGTAGGAAGAAGCTCAGGACTTCCTGGCAGCAGCACACACGAGGGGCATGGAGGGGGCTGGGGCATGGCAGGAGACACCAGCCAGGAGCAGCACATCACCAGGGCAAGATCAACACCCTGCAGCGAAGTGTGGTCCACCCTGCACCACAGTGTGGTCCTGTGGCACCTGACCTTTTTCCGATGCAGTTTTTGCTTTTCCCTGAACTCCTCCATTTTCTTCGCTTCTTCCCGAAACGTTTGCGCCAGCTGGATGTGACTTTGTCCCACATTGTCTACCTCTGAAAAGAAAAAAAAAAAAGCATATAAATATATATTCCTAAAAAGACTCTGTTGCTGAAGTCAACTGTTGTAGCTGACATCAAACTGACTCTTATTATATTATTGTATTATTACACATCCTCTTGCAGAAATGTATAAAAGCCGCAGCACTTTTGAAGCAACTTCCAGGTGGCACCTACCTATGGGTCCTGTTGGGGTCTGGCCTTCAGTTTAAGAAAATTCATATCAAGAGAAGTTACTCAAACAAGCACAGTCGCACCTCCCCATCATCCAGATAAATTCAGGCATGTTTCAACACATCCACACCCTAAAGAAGCTGTCTGAAGGAAGCATTGCCCCAGGCTAGCAGACAACTAACTTGGGACACAGAAAAACTAACACTAAAAAAATTTCAGGCTCGCCTTGCTGAAGGTGAGTGTCCATACCACAAAACACCAATCCAGCAAGCTCATCAAAGGAGCTAACTAAGCTGAACTGTAGCTCACAATTCAACCCACAGAGCTGTTTCAAACCCACAGATATTAAGAGTCAGCTGCTGTGAGAGGAGAGCCTCATTAGGGAGGTCCACCATGGGACAGGGCAGCAGACAAACCTGTCTAGGGCAGAGGGTGGACTCAGCACAGGACAGCAGAGTGCTAGCCCTCAAGGTACAGGTGCTGGCTGACCCTACGCTGGCAGGCTGTTAGACATGACAATGAATGGACAATGTAAGGTGGCCAAAGCATCACCTTTTAGATGCCCCATTTAGAACCGTAGAACCATTTAGGTTGGAAAATATCTTTAAGATTGTCAAGACCAACCATTACCCCAGCACTACCAAGTCACCACTAAACCATGGCCCTCAGCACCACATCTCCACGGCTTGGAAACCCCTCCAGGGATGGGGACTCCACCACTGCCCTGCCCAGCCTGGGACAGCCCTTCACAACCCTTGCGGGGAAGACATTTTTTCTAATGTCCAACCTAAACCTCCCCTGGTGCAACTTGAGGACTCTTCCTCTTGTCCTGTCACTTGTTCCCTGGGAGAAGAGACCAACCCGACCTGCCTCCAGCCTCCTTTCAGGGAGTTGTCAAGAGTGAGAAGGTGTCTCCTGAGCCTCCTTTTCTCCAGGCTAAACAACCCCAGTTCCCCTAGCTGCTCCTCACAAGACTTGTGCTCTAGATCCTTCATCAGCTTCCTTGCCCTTCTCTGGACATGCTCCAGCTCCTCAATGTCCTTCTTGGAGTGAGGAGCACAAAACTGAACCCAGGATTCAAGGTGCAAGTTACTGCATATGTGTGTGAAGAGGACAAGGCAAGCCAGTCCAACAAACTCCAGCTGAGCTTCTCATGCACAGCTTCTGATACACAATGCAAGCATGGCTTTGAGCTGCAGCTAGCCCCAAAATCCCAAGAGCTCCCCCAAGGTGTGCTCCATGGGTCTCCTCTCCCACTCGTGTTCTGGAGCATTTGGTCCCCCTGGGATGAGCTGGGCCAGGAGGACAGCCTATGCCTGAGCCCAGCATCACACAAGTTTAAAGGTTTCTGTGCTATTTTCTTCCCAAGCCATTGCCTGCAGGTTTTGGTGCTGCCAAGTGTCCTGACAAACACAAGGGGTTACTTACGTTGCTTGAAAACATCCAGGGATCTCTTAAGCGTGCTGAAAAACACAAGCAGAGCATTAAAAAGAGTAGGAGAGCACATCCAGGCACAGGCATCAGCAGAGCACCTCTCACAGCAAGTCCCTCACTCAGTGCCAGCCAAAGCAGCTTATAGCAGGTTTATTTACCCTCTTCACACCTCCAGCTTTTTCCTTCTCAGGAAGTACAACACAGCTTGCTTGGTTTGGGATCTACTTCATGTCTTTCTGAGCATTGCACGCTACTAAAAAGTCTGACTTTCATGACAAATGTTTCAGGCAACCTCCCAGAAGTATCATTTGGGACATATGAACGCCTTCTACATGGTGCACAGGCATTGGCTGGAAATGTAGGGAACTTCTCTTCCTATTAATATTGTACTATAAAGATTTCAGAAACACGTTATGTGACACACCAATATAAAACCATAAATAAATGGTCAAAGAATATCAGACCAGACGTGTATTAAGCATAGGAAAAAAAAGCAGAAAATGCCAACTGCCAGAAGAGAAATGGAGACCCACTCATGGAGACAACTGTGGTGACCACAGTATCCTTGCAGGGTGGTACATCCTGGGCTTTGAAGATTCGCATGTTTGAGTGAAAGAAGTAGCTGTACTTCCCACTGGCCACAAAACCAGTCAAGAGCGAACCCAAGGTCTCATGATCCTTGGCCCTTTGCTGAACCACCAGCCTACATCTCACCTGAGTCCTTCCAGTGCTTTGGTTAGTCTACAGCTGGTGGAAACTTGGCGGAGTCCTACTCAATTATTGGCAAAGGCCAACCCAACTGTGCACCATTCATTCACAAGACCAATTTAAAATCATCTTCTGGAAGCATCCCAATCACATTTCAACACTGTTCTGTGTCTCACAGCCTCCTTCCTTCTCCTCCTCCCTTTTTGCTCCAAGCAAGGACATCCATAAAAGCAAAACA
This sequence comes from Eurystomus gularis, assembly GCA_013400335.1. Lineage (NCBI taxonomy): Eukaryota > Metazoa > Chordata > Aves > Coraciiformes > Coraciidae > Eurystomus > Eurystomus gularis. The sequence goes on from VZZY01019361.1 coordinate 45,639, forward strand.
CACAGAGGACTCTGAACTTACTTCAGCTCTGTCTGCCCGCATGGCTTCTTCTTCGACAAGTTAATGAGCTCTTTGCCATATTTTTCTTCTATAATTGCCCTGTTGAGGAAAGAGGGAAATGAGAGGAAGTTCTCAGTTTCAGAAACTGATACTTGCTTGCAGCAGAAGCCAAGATCCCCTCTTAACACCTTACCTATCTTCTGACCTGCTACAAACCAACAGGGGACAGTTAGCTGAAGGAAGACTTTTGCTTGCAGTTACTCAACAGCCTTTCTAGCGAAAACACTTTGTTTTGCTGTGTCTGTGGTCTTGAGGCATTGCTCCTTCCATGTCCCCATGGCCAATGCATGGAAAGACCACCTCTGCAGGACACAGAGGACTAAGCAGCCAGTGCAGCTGATGGCAAGATGCAGCCAGGTGAGTCATCTGAGGAGTTTTAGTTCGGTTTCCTATGGGAACATGGCTTGTGCAATCACACTTTTTCTGCATCTCAGCCATCAGCGTCTCTTGGTCCATCCACACACAAAGTACTTTTGAGTCTGATTTGGCTGATTTAAACCAACTGTGGCAGAAGGGATTAGGCACCTCAGAGACCACTCAGCCACCACACATGTACCCCAAACCTCAGCTAGGCCATTTCAGCTCTTCAGGACTTTTTAAAATGAGGCAATAGGTACTCCCTCTGGCCTGCCTCTGGTCCTTAGTAAGAAGACCTGAAAAAGAGGTCACATCTTGTGAGGTAACATAAACAACATCTTTAAGAGATTGTATAGTCCTCCCCTCCTGGAAGAAAAGATGGGGGAAAAGAAAGCCTATGTGTTGCAGTCTAAGAACAATCAGCTTTCTGCAGTTGCTTTGAAATCGGTACAGACAACCAGGACTGGACATGCTTGGTCAGATACAGATAGGTCCATCAGGTAGTCAACACGGATTTACTA
>VZZY01019364.1:0-26308 GCA_013400335.1 Eurystomus gularis
CTACACATATTGGAGCCCTGCTTTCCTGGAAGAGGCCAGATATTGCCTGCTGATAGGAAGTAGAGACTAAATCTTGGTTTTTCTTCACTTACTTCCATGTGAGGATTTGCTTAGCTTTGCTCTGTTATCATTAAATTGCTTTTGTTTTACCCACAAGGTTTTTTTTTTCCATCTTATTTTCCTTCTCCTTTTGTTCTGCTGAGGAGAGGGAGGAGGGGGACAGGTGATAGAGTGGCTTGGTGGGCTCCTGGTGCTCAGCCAAGGTTAACCTACTACAATCTGATATTTTGAGGTTGCAGGAGCTATAATTCTTTATATAATTGTTCTATGTTGTGATTGACTTGCTGAACAAAGGACAAAGTTAGGAATGACTGAATGGCAGAAGTTTCTGATTAAATCTATAATTGTCAGTTATATAACAAAAAGATCTAGACAAAATATTATTGGAATTAAATCCAAACCCAGGGTTAAACCTATCTTTTTGTTGGTTTAGCAGTCTCTTCACCTTTTCTATTTATGCTTTTATCTTGAGGGAAGGAAGAAATCAGAGAAGGAAGTTGTATGAAGACTAGTCCTGTTACAAATTATTATCATTATGACTGTTTTCTTCATTGTAGTCATCATACATTTCAGAATAAAAGAAAATTTTTTGTTATTTGTATTTCCTTTTTATTAAACTTTAATTTATAGGTAAACTATCAATGTTGCAACAGAAATCTGCAACATTTCTTTGAAACACTGGCATTTGTGTTTAATGTGAACATATAATGAGAATGTCATCTGACCACAGAGTTTTTTCCCTGTACAGAGTCCATGTGGTAGCACTTGGATTGGAAGACATTTTTCAACATTTTTTTTGTGTGTTGATTTTTAACTGCAGAATTAGACAGAGTACCAAGACAGCCACTGTGCAGTAAAGTTAAAAGATTTGCTAGTCAGGGTATATTTTGTAGCAACATTATAGAATTATTTCCCAAAGTTTTGTATGAGTTTACTTCAGAATAGAAATTCACATGTAGAGGGAGTATTACGTTTCCATTAGCACTATTTGTCTCCCACACATCCTGGAGAAGTACGTAAACCATCTAAATGTGTCAGTTTAAATACTTTCATAGCTTTCACTGAATTGTCCTGACCTGCTGTTTTCATTATGTTCTCCAGTGGCTTAGTATGTAGCACTATGTAACAGATTGCTGAATTCAGATATCCTTGTTGAAATGTTTACACACTTTCTTTATAAAGACACACATGATATCTAAATAATGAAGATTCTACATTTTTACCATTTCCTAACCACAAATCTAAGAGATATTGCTCTTCTTTCACTTTCATTACTGTAGAAATTAGGTGTACAGCATCTATTTTTTTATTTGTCTACTGGTGTGATCCAGAAATTGTGAACTGAAAGACACTGAGCATAAAAAAATTTATAATAACCATGGATTTCAAATTTGACCTATTATTTTTTAATTCTGGATTTTTTCACATCAACATCATTATCTAGCTTCAAATGGAGACAAATAATGAACTGGGGAAAGAAAAAAAACTCATTAAGAATTTGCCAGAAAGATTGCAACAGTTTAAGCATTAAGATAAAATTTTTACACATGTTATAGATGAATTTTGTGTGAGACAAAGCACTGCACCAGAGGAGGGAAGAACTAATTAAGGGCAATTTTGATTTACTGGCATTTGATCAGTGGAAATGAACAGGAGTATAGTGAATTTGCAGTTGCCTGTAATAATGTATTATGTTGCTTCTTGACTAGGTGATATTTCTTTTATGAATATAGTCAATGAAGTTAGTGGCAGAATTGTTAAGAAATAGAGCCACAGAGTAAAGTGTGGATGCTGACCTACAGTTGCCAACAAGCACTTGATTGGCATAGCCTTCTGCATTGCTCCTGCTAGACAGCTTTCTTCAACTGACTGGCCTGTGATATGGGAATGTTTAAAGACCAAGATATAAAGGTGTACAGCCTGAAGGAAGGAATTTTTTTTTTTATTTTTCATTTTTTGAGAATGAGAAGACAACGTAGGTTCTTATAAAGGGCTGCAGGGAGATGTATTTATTTCATCCAATTCCTGAGTGTGAAATGTTTTCCTGATGGTAGAAATTGGTCTGAGTTCATAGTTTTAAAAAACATTGTTGAGAAGGAGATGTGGAGAGTCAAACTCCAGGAGTCTTCCTCTGGCTAAAGAGCACTTTGAACTGAATTTCCTTGTCAGGTTCTCTAATCAATGGCTTACTGTATAAAATAATGTCACAGGTGCAAGTTTTTTCCTTCTCTTTAAGACGAAAAATACTGCAAAGTTTTACAAGCATCACATTTGCTTCGCTGTGAAGTGTTTACAATAAATTGGGGGATAGATCAAATCCATTAGAGATGTTGGATAAACAGATGCTTAGAGTATAATGAGGTTCAGTGAACTTTCTCAAGACTTGGCTTATTCGGGGAGATTTTGTTTGAAATGGCACTAAAGTGCCTCCAGTGCTAGTGAGTAACTAAATTGACTCACTCTTCAAGTCTCTGTAGTTACCTATACTTATATGTTTATATGTACAGAAAAGAAGGAAAAAAATTCATGTCATTTTATGCATTCTTATCTGGTATATCCTGTATAGTTCTAATTGTTCACATTTTTGGAAAAAAATCTTACTGAAAGGAAACTGAAACAGATAAAGTAATTAAAGATTCTTTTCCTCTTTTTGAGTGGAGACTCAAGGCAACTGCTTATTAAGAAAAAAAACCCAACAAACAACCAAAAATGGAGAAGGAACATTAAGTGGGTAAACAGTAACAATGGAACAGGAGGTTTTATGTGAAAGAGGGTAAAATTTAAGACATGTATCATTTAAAAAGGCTCATTGACATACCACTCACAGACCATAGTTCTGAAACAGCCTTCAACAGGAGTAGTGAGCGAAACTAGTGAGCAGAAGCAAGCCACACTTCTACAGCTATAGCTTCATATTTTCATGGGATATGTTTTTTCATACCATTCAGACTTTTTCTGTAATGTGAAGGAACAGTGACAGAGCTATGAGACAATGAAGCACATATAGCACATTCAATATAAATAGTACAAGACAAAGAGTGGTGTAGAAAATGAATGTTAGGATTATTGCATAATTCATACATTTTCAAAACCATGTTTTGAACCTCAAAGAGTTCATCTCTGCTTGCATTCAAATATGAACATTCTTAAATTCCCATTAATTCATTTAATGTTTTTTTCTTTTAACTTTCAGCAAAATCATGGCTAATTAGGTACCTATAAAACTGACTTTTAAAAGGAATTTCTTATGTCACAGTGGCTAAATTTAATCTAATATGATCTAGACAGCCTGATGGGTGTTTTGAACTGCATTCCCAAGATTAGTGAATTATCTTTTATCTAACTTCTCAAGAATCCAGCTGGAGAACTAGAGCAAAATGCAAGTCCATGTGAATACTTGACAGGTATAAGAAGGCTTGATCTATTTAATTACTTTTAATTATTTCAGAACCATGTTGTTTCTCCTTTAGATTAAATCTAACTTCTTGTGAATATTACACTAATGAAAGGAATTTGTTTCACTTTGAAAAGTTTCCTTTTTGCTTTAATCTGAAGCCTACGCTAAACTTGTACAGTATTGTGTACACAAAACATATTTTTTTCTCTAATTTTGCCAAGTTACTGGACAGTGTTTTGATAATTGTCACAATATTAATTATAATTTTATACAGGTGGTACAAAAGACATTTTCATTGATATCCAAGTTTTTGTGTTTCATCAGAGTGCAGTATAGTTTATTGTTCCTGGATAGGAGCCTGTATGATCCTTAAGACTTCTACTCTGCCTTTTGCAATTCCCTGAGTACATCTTATCTGATATTAGTCTAATTTTATATAATCCTTATTAAGGGATGTTCTTTCACTGTGAATATTATTTTATCCAATCAGAGCAGAATTATGGCTCACATTTACGGGACAAAATGAGAAACTTAAAACTGGGTCTAAGTAATCACAGAAGTCACAGTTTCTTGAAACACAAGGACAGCTCAACTAGACAATTCTATTCTCCCTTCTCAGAAAAAAACATCAGAGTCTTATCTTTTGCTAATCAAGCTTATTGAGAAAAAAAATGTTATCTGGAGCCACAGAAGCAAAGAAGATATACCTCCAAGTAAAAAGGCTTAATTATACAGGCTTCCATGGAGAAAAAGACAAGAAAAGCTGGGGAGCTAAAAGAAAGCTGGGGAGGGACTTCTCATGAGGACTTGTAGTGGTAGGACGAGGAGTAATGACTTCAAACTGGAAGCCGGTAGATTTAGATTAGAAATTAGGAAGAACTCCTTCACTGTGAGGGTGGTGAGGTGCTAGAACAGGTTGCCCAGGGAGGTTGTGGATGCCTCAACACTATATGTGTCCAAGACTAGGTTGGATGGGGCTTTGAGCAAGCTGGTCTAGTGGAAGGTGTCCCTGCCCATTGCAGGGGGGTTGGAACTAGATGATCTTTAAGATCCTTTCCAACCCAAACCATTCTATGATTCTATGAGTCTATTAAAATGGTGGAAAGTGTTATAAATACCTATAATTTGGAATGATGACATCCACAAGTGGAGAAGATTGAGTTTTATACCTAAACAGTTTAATAGAAAGATATTTTCTTACCAGATAAATAAATAAATAGAATAATGGAAAGTTTTTACCTTTGTCTTTTTAACAAAAACAAATACTCCTAAGAACTGAAAGTTCCGTATATAAAGAAAAAGTGCAGTGTTCCCTGGGAATCATACTTTTCTTAAATTGGCTTGTCCACTGTGCATTCCATGACATGGAATATGCATGTTGGTTTCTAAACTATACATCACATTATATATTGGATTTCTGATTTCTATTTATCATACTTAGATTTTCTTTTGATGAACAGAAGGCAGGAGGAGAGCAATACTGAGAAATGCTATTGGGTGTTATCTATAATTACTATGTATTATGTCATTCATGCTGAAGAAGTAGTGATAAGCTTTTCAATGAACAAGTAAATTCTTTAACAGCATTGTTTATCCAAAGAGTAGTTGATTACTACAGAATACTTCTAGGAAGACCTACCAAAATTCACACAGGACAGAAATTAGTTTCTTCTAAGTCAACTATTTCCTGTCCACATACTGTATTCACTGTGTAGTCTATTTCCCATTTTTTGAGGGACAAGGAAAAGGCAGGAATCTCTTTATCTCCTTTGGAAAAAAACAGTTGTAGTAAGAGACCATGTTTTCCACTGAAGAACGGTTTGATGCTAGGGGAATGATGCCGGCTTGAAGATAAACTACACAGCTCTTAAAGCATCCTTTGCAGTCTATGCTGTTTACATGAACAAAGCCAAAGATAATTATTGCTATGTTTTAAGAGAAATCAAGCTCATTAATGTTATGAAACATTTTTTTAAAAATGACTTTTAACCATTTTAAGAACATTATAGTGTTCTGGCCTTTCTTGATGGCAAATTCTGTATAGTGACAAATCATCAGCAAGAGATGTCATCAGCTCCTGCTTCTGGATGGATGGCTAAAGTGAGCAGCTGAAAATACCCTGCTGGCAAGTGAACCCACTAAACTTTGTGGTTAACAAGTAGGTATAATTAAAAACTCCAGAACAGTGAAACATAGAAACAGAGCTGAAATAAAAAAATCTAACTGCATAGATCTAAGCAAAACATAACCAAAAGCTTTGGTAGATTTCAAGGCAAAAAGACTTAAAGATTTAACCTGACTGTTTCCATAACAGGAGTTGAGCAAAACTTTCCTCCTTTCACCTGCATGAGTTAGCAGTAACATCCACCAAGCTTAATGGAGTTGTCCAGTCATCTGTTTAAAGCTTCTAATGAAGGACACTGTGCTACTTTTAATTTGCTCTGGTAATTATTAGGCCTAGCTGAAAGTTTTGACTAACACTGCTTTGGCAGGCTCTTTAATTTTCCACTCAAATACTTTGAAAAACATTTGCTTTAGCTAAATATCTCCCTTACCTCCTTCCCCTCAATGGGGATCTTTCCTACAGAACTGAGTCTACAGAATGAAATGCAAGCTTTTTTTTTTTCTTCTCTAATCTTTTTTAGAGTCATATTTCAAACCCTGGCTCCCCTAGTATGTTTTTCTGTCATGAGTCCTCTCTCACTTTAATGTTTTAAAATTGTCTGCTGCTTTGCTCTTTCAGTAGAGCATCAGTGTTCGTACATCGCAAAGTAAATTTATCAGCCTTAAAAGTGAGACAGTGTAAAGCCCAGATTCTGAAAGAGTTATGAATTTGATGTTTGCATTAACCCTACTAAATGATAAAGGGGAACATAGGCAGTTTGTACCAGAAATCAGAGAAAACCTGGAGATGTCCCAATGAAAATGCGGTTGGAGCAAGAAGGATAAAGGACAGCAGAAGGAGTCTCAGCATTTAAAAGTGAAAGAAGTGATTAGTAGAATGGATGCAGGATTTGTTGTGCTGATTCAGCCCTCAACATTTTATGCTGCCACAAGTCTTCTTTCAGACAGTCCTGCCATAAAATCCTGTGGGCCCAGCCCCTCCACTGCCTGTTGTGGTGCTAGCATTGCCTGCTGGACACAACAGACAGAGATGGCTCCCTCGGTGGCCCCTCACATGGAAGGGCACCACTGAGAAAGCTCAGCAAGAAGCAACCAGCCCCAACAGAAGCCACACTCAACAGGGAGTTCTTCCAACTGATCAGCTCCTGGTTAATATAAACCTGGTCTTGCCCACTACCCCAACCACAACCACCTGGTTGAGGGCAGCGACACAGGTGGTCCAGGTTCTGCCTCTGGAACATGAAGCCAAGAGGGAAAACAAAACATTCTGCTAGGTTGTGACTCTTTCACTGGTTAACTCCAACTCAGGGCCCACAGCTCAGGTTCCAGCACTTCAGGATTCCAAGTAATAACTGGCATGTGAAATGTCAACAAATTTGTGATAAGCCTTGAGAAAGAGCAGATGTTGTTTTCCAGCATCTGAAGACAATCATTGCTGTTCCTGGGACCTTAAACCGAGGATATTATAGTTAGACTTATTCTGCAGTAACACCGAAGGTTAAAGTTCAGTAATCACATGGTTAACCGACTACTCACCAGAGGCACTATCCTGTTAGCTTTACAGTCCCTTGAGTAGAGGGAGAAATATGAACCAGAGTAATTACTGACTCCTTGATATGAAGATTAGGACTGAAGAGAAAAAAACACTGGGAACCATATTCTGAAAGCTGTTTACACTCTATTAATAATCTAAACTACATGTCTTCTTTCTTCTGTGAGGGGACTCTAGAATATAGAGTGGTGCTGCCTGATCTTTCTGGGAGCCTATGAATATTTTCAGAATATGAAAAGCAGGATAAGAATACCTGTAATTCCTCAAAAACCTCTTCCTATCCCTTCTATTATCTCACCAGGAAAATCAGTCAGGGATCAGAAATTTAGAAAGTAAAAATGTAAAAGGTCTTGACTTCTCCATGCAAGCAATCATATGGCATATTTGAGTGACTGAGCTTAGATTAACCCAAGGTAGTTGGAAGCAGTTCTGGTTCAGTAGCAGTGTATCTGTTTTACCACAGTTTTGTGCCCAAATTTCTACACTTAAATCTCAGTAAGATGTAGTTGATCCAGTAGTCTGAAATACTGGCTAAAACACCAAAGTACTAATTGCTTTTCTAGCTCATATAAAACAGAAACATGATCTAGAAAGTGAAATCTCACCAACAAACAAATCAAAATTTAAAAAAGGTGGACAAGGACACAAAACTATGCTTGAAATAAGAAACAATCAGGTAATCACTTTGAAAAAAAAATAGACTTCAAAGGTTATACGTTTCTATTTTACTATAACTTCAAAGATGGGAAAGGAAATCACATAATATGATTGGATAGCAGAAAGATTTTTTTTAAAGGAGATTAACAATGAGGTCTTACAATGAACATTTCTGTGATGTTTCATCTTCATTCACTGAGTCATCTCTGAAGGACAGTTTTATCATAATGAATTCATATAAATGTTTCTTTACTTTGAACAGTATTTTTCCTTTCTACAGATGCAATAATTAGAACACAATTAGCTTAAGTAGGTGATTTTGTAAATATAACAGTTCAAGGGTCTTGTTGAAGAATAACAAAGACATTAAACTTCAAATCTTTATTTTTTTCTTCAACATATTTTGAAATAAAGTTGATAGAGTGGAACTTATCCAACTAAATGTTGTGCTGATTCAGCCTTTAGCATTTTACATTGTCATCAGTTGCCTGATCACACAGGCCAACACTGAACTCAGAAACATCCCCTCGCAAGTCTTCTTTCAGACAGTCCTGCCATAAAGTCCTGTGGACTCAGCTCCTCCACTGCCATCTATGATGCTAGCATCACCTGCTGGATACAACAGACAGAGATGTCTCCCTCAGTGGCTCCTTACATGGAGGGACATCACTGAGAGAGCTCAGCAAGATGCAACTTGCCTCAACAGAAGCCACAACCAACAGGAAGCTCCTCCAACTGATCAGCTCCTGGTTAATATAATCCTGGTCTCGCCCACCACCCCAACCATAACCACTTTACAGGCAATAATTACCCTACCATGATCAAGGCTAAGGATTTGGAAAACTTTACAGGCAGTATTACCCTACCAACTCCTCGTCTGAAAGTCTGGAGAACCACCATCATCCATACCAGAGACCCGGAGAACTACCGTCATCCAGACCCAAGTTATGGTCATTGCCTCACCACTCAGGCCAGGGTCTGGAGAACCTGTCGGGCAATAATTACCCTACCATTATCCAAGCTCTGGAACACTGTCATAATCCAGACTCAATTTAGGGGCATTGTCCCACTATTCAGGCCAGAGTTCAGAGAACCTTTTTGGCAATTTGCACAGGCACTTTCAGCCAACATATTTCCATAACTATCTTCTTCACACAAGCACATTCAATTCACAGCCTCTTATTACAAGGAAATTGAGGTTCTTCATCTTCAACACACAAACACTTTTAAAGCTTTTCTGCTCATTTTGTCTCTTTCTGCTCACTTATACTCATTACTACTTTAATCACTTCCATCACTTTGTCTTTATGCTCACTGATGTTTTCTCACTCTCAAATGCTTTCTGCTGAAGCTGGTCCCACCTTGTCTCTTTCTGCTCACCTTCATTTTCTCACAACCTTGACAACAGCATACAGGATCTCCTCGAGGGGACTCCTGGTCTCATTTTACCCAGTGTCATAGGATCTTTCTTCAGACCGAGCTGCCGACTACACCAATTTTGTTGTGCTGATTCAACCATCATCATTTTACGCTGCTATCTGTTGCCTGATCACACAGGCCAATGCTGAACTCAGAGACACCCACTCAGTACCTTACTTTCAGAGAGTCCTGCCATAAAATCCTGTAGGCCTAGCTCCTCCACTGCTCACTGTGGTGCCAGCATCACCTGCTGGATACAACAGACAGAGACAGCTCCCTCAGTGGCCCTTCACATTGAAGGACACCACTGAGAAAGCTCAACAAGATGCAACCAACCCTAACAGAAGTTCCTCCAACTGATCAGCTCCTGGTTGATATAATCCTGGCCTTGCCCACTACCCTAACCACAACCACCTGGGTGAGGGTGAAGCCACAAGGACACAGGTGGGTCAGGTTCTGCCTCTGGAACATGAAGCCAATAGGAAAACCAAAAACATTCTGCTAGGTTGTGACTCATTCACAGGTCAACTCCAACTTGGTGCCCACAACTTAGGCCCCAACACTTCAATAAATGATGACATCAGCACAGTTGAACATGCATATGTGGTAGTCACCTGATGCTGTTAGCAAGAATGGCAAAACTTTACAAACACTTCTAGAAAACAATTCAATCCTAGTATATGTCAGCTGAATCGTGTTATAAACTGTATTAACTATGTGGGAATTCTAAGGTCTCAGATTCAGACAGTTAGATTTAGTCTCACAAATCCACTGAACAGATGTACAAATGGTATGGTAATCCTGCAGAAACAAGCAAGGTAAAACATAGAAACAACGCCAGGGATTACCAGTTATGAATTCTAGAAAACATAGCTTAATGAAGCAAAATTAATGAAGTCATGAGTAGCCAGAAAGCCATAATGAAGTTTTACTACAGCCCCCTACTGTACCATATTTACTCCCATCAACGATTTTGAAATATCATGGGCCAAAGTTAGTAAATGAACCCAGAATCCGTAATCAAAACATATCCACAAATAATAAAAGTCTTCTTTGATTTTTCACAAAAGTTATCCCAATTTAAAAGACAAACAGATAACAAAATGCCACTCACCACAAATTAAAATAAAGCTTTAGACTTTAAAATAAGCACAGTCCTTGTGAAATTCCACCCTACATAGCAATAATGTACAAATCAAGTGAACAATCCAAGTCATTTTACAGAGAAATAAATCTTGGAAATTAGGAGTTAAAAGTTAAAAAAATGACTCAAGTCTAAAACTATGCAACTGCTCATCAAAGAAATGAGCCTGATGCCAAAACTAAAAACACTCTGGACTTCACGTTCTTTCAAATAGACTCCTGAAGTAAAATTAGTTGTTTAGTCTCATTTTCAAATTTGATTTATTAATATAGCTGAAGTCAAGCAAAAATGACAGATATGGTCAAAGCTGGGCATATTATAAATTCCCTTCCAAAAAAAATCAACAGTTTTAGCAGTTAAGCTTTCATCATTCTGGAACAGAGCAGTATAGATGACCGCAGAATATGGCATATTTGGTAAAATGCACAAAAGATAGTAATTTAGATCAGTGAACTTAGCAGAGAGACACCTGGATTCATTCAGTACTCTGTCATTATCTTTGCATGGTGCCTTGGGAAACAAGTGCCACTCTCCCTTCTCCAGTTTTTATGTGCAAAAAAGAACAGTAATACTTTCCTGATACCACATTCTGTGATCTCCTAAGATCCTGCTTCCCCAGAAATAAAATAACTTTAGCTATGCTGACAGAGTTAAAACAGCAAAATCTCTCTCATATGGATGGTGTTTATTATTAAATGAGTTTTTTATGCAGTTATAATCTGCTTCTGTTCAAGAGGGATACTGTACTATGCAGATGTAAAATACCTTCTTGTGAAGATAACTACATACATTCCTCAGGTGTTTAAGAGTGTTTTTCCATATCCTTTTGTGAAGTGTGGCCCCAAGGGTGCTTCAAAGCCCAACAAGCTGCCTGTGTTGCATGCTGGCAAGTCATCCTCAGGACTGGCTCTGGCTAATGATATTCCAAGAGGAATGGTGGGACAATAATCCAACAATGCTCATCACCCTCTGGTGCTGACATATTTTGAAAGTACTTTGACTTTGTGATCATGCCATTTCTACCTGTTATCACCTTCCTGTGTTGCATGACTTCAAGAGAAAATATTAACGATAGTTTTTCCTTGCAGGATTTCTGGGACTTTTCTATCTGAGCTTTGATATTACCTACCTCAGAGGCAGATGGGATTTATATGTAGTTCAAGTTTAGTATGGCAGTCACAGATATCAGTTCCCTGGAGACTGCAGTTCAGTACACTCCCCTCAGCCTCCTACTAACGCAGTCTCTACTGATGGACAATGTGACCACTTTTGTACAAAAATGCCCAATATCATCCAAATGAAAACAGTAACATATTATACAGACATTTAAATGGCCTGGCTTTAGACTATAGGAATGTCAAAGTTCGAGAGCAATAGAGATGTATGGCTCCTAGCAGTTTTTCTCACAACTATAATCTGAATTTTCTCATTAGCTCTCCCCTCCACTTTTTATTTTTTTTTTCCAAGAGTTATTATTATATCTTAAGTATAAATAACAGAATAATTCTGTTTCCTTATAAGAATTAGTCTACATAGTATAAAAGAAGGTAGTTAATGTTAGAAATTACTTATCTTGATCAAAGTGAATGGAGGAACAATAATATACAGGACTTAGTGTAGTGCATGTTGACAGAAATTAAGCATAATTCTCTCATCAAAACTGTAGGCTAAATGTAAATGCTAGGATGAGCAAGATCTTTATATCCATAGCAATTATATGAAGATAATAATAAAAGGTAAAAAAGAGCAATTAAATGGGTAGATTATACTAATACTTTGTTTAATAATAATTATTCTAATAATTATTCTTAGATTTTGCTACAACATTGGGTCAGTAAGCCAGATACGATTTCTGAGTTACCTTTTTTCCATTGTGCCTGCAAGTGTGTGTATATATATAAAAGCAGGAGTGTAAGAAGGGAAACATTGACACCCATTCTATAGTGTAGTATCATCGTTATCCAATGAGTAAATTTATTGTCCATATGGGAGTCTGCTGAGGTTTTTTTCTCATTTATTGGGGTTGTCTCGAGACTTTGGGAGGGATGGTTTATTGGGTTTTTTTATTCACATCTTTCAAATATAATTTTTTTTTCTACATACTTCTTTTGGAATTTTCCAAATACATTTAAAAATTATTCTTACCTCAGGTCCAGGTTGAGTTTGCATCATCAGTATTTCCTGCCAGCATCCTTTCAGTAAGTTATATCTGGTTTGACACAACATACTGCACTATTTTAGGGGGTTTCTCTGGGTGCATTTATGATTGCATTGTAGTTTGGAACAGGAATGAGCATTTGACATACAGCCAGAATAGAGCTAGTGTGAAGCAAACCCCACTGAAATGCTTGTGAGTTTAGCCACGAGGTCTTGAGCATTGTTTTGCTCTACAAAGCCATTCCTATTTTGCCATGCTACTTTCCAATGTGGAGGGTCTCTGCACATGAACTTAATCCCTCTTCCACATATAAGAATGATTGTAATATTTTTTATTATTATTATTATTGTTGACTGCAGTCAGATTTTGGTTAGGTCCTGAATATCTTCCCTGCAAGAGGCCCCTGCTGTTTTACCTAGCTTTGTCAGCTCAAAGGCAAGGGTCACTCCTACAAAAACATTTGTCTTCTCTTTGTGCTCTGTACTTCATCAGTCCTGATTCCTTTCTCTTTATTTCCTTTCCCTACAAATGCCTTAAAGCCTTTTTTCCTTACATTCCATCAGTCTGGATCTGATGGTAATGCATCTCCTTCTCAGCACCCAGCTTGTACCTCAGGAACATGTAGCTTAGTGCTCTGCAGTGAGGCCTCTCTCTGCACTTACAAGGAAAGAGTTACAGAAGAATAGCAAATTGCAACCAAAAATAGAATGTAAATTTAACTGAGAAGAAAAGTTATTTAAAAAAATAAGGAAGAATTGACAGACAGTCAAAGTCACAGAATGTGTTTACGTTTCCTTTTGCTATAATTCATTATGCCGTAGATATTAGCATACTAGAAGAAAAAAATATTTTTCTGAGTGATTGTACCATTATATTCAACCTTTTCTTCTTATATTACTTTTCCCACACTGGATGCTATCCACAGTAATAACATGACCATTGTATATGTATTCCTGTTAAGAAGTGCAGTATTTTTATACTTGACTTTTATATATAAACATGCAAGTATTTTCACCAGGTTATTTTGTGCATTGCCTTTGCAGAAATGTTATATGTTCAAAAGATGTTATATGTTCAGAGATTATTTTTTCATTCATTGTTGTGGTAAAATTTTGTATGAAGTATGCAAAGGTAAGTTTAGATATTTAGCACTCCTTCTCAAGAAGTATGTAGCTATTGGTACTTATAACTATAAAATGTCTCCAATCCTAAAATCCTACAGTCTCCTACTACTGAAAGACTTATACAAAATATCCCAAATATGACCTGCTTCCCACTAGAGTTTTCACATAAACAACATAGATGGGATATAAAATAGATTAATTATACAAATTCGGAGTTTCTGAAGCATAAACAACACCGATGTCTTCAGATATCAAACAATGTAACTGACAATATGATGAAATTTAGAGAAAACTCTCTGTTAATTAAAAATGTGCATAATTTTAAGACAGCAAAGCTGTTCTTTAAATTGAAAGTTGAATCAAATAATGAGAAATAAAGACCTTTTTTTAATCTGAAGTATAATGTGACTTACATAGAGGCACTTTCACTTTATCTTACCGGTAATATAAACAACGCTTCTGCCTTTTTGTTACAATACAAGTCCTGTGGAAATATCTTTTTTTTTCCCACACTTTGTGAGCAGGTAGTATGTGATTTATCCCTTGCCTAGACTCAATAATAACTGAGTAAAGTTTGATATAAACCACTGTCAAAGTTCAGCAGTCCTGTTTCTGTCTTTACTTCCAAGTCATTGCACTGTTGACTTCAGCTAAAGTTTAAGTCGACAGCCTGTGCAAATAACATATACAAGTGGGGACTCTTTTGGTACATATTAGCTGGTTGCTTCAGTGAGAAACATGCAGGATTTCTGCATAATTCCATGGAACAGGCTTGAAAATACATGACTTCCAGCTTGAATAATTAATTTCTCTTATTAATTTAACGCCACGTTCAATGAAGTCCATGACTGAAGTCCTTTTTTAGGCCAAACTGCCATGAAGTCAGTGAACTACTTTTTATGACAGCAGTGAATTGATCTCTGTGTGTTTTGCCAGAGAAAGATGGCATTGTAATGCTTGCTTATGTTAGTTTAATATCCTGTGTCATACTAAAGTAAACTATATTGTTGCATTTAGATCTTATAGATTTATGAGAAAATGTTCTAAAATTCTTTAATAGGAGACAACTTCATATTAAAGAATTCATTTTGCAAACTAAGTGAAAGAATGCCTAGGCTAAAAGATTGAAGTAATCAATATAATCCTGCATTCAACTGATATATTTGTATTATTCATTTGAAATTATTAGCTATTCAGATGTTTACCAAACAAGAACAACCCAAAGCATAGTTTACTTAATTTAATGGACAATTATTTTCCTTCCTTATACCTAAGTATACTTCTCTGTATTTATTTTAAAAATGTTTAAAAATGCCTCTTATCTTTGAAAATGTATCATGTGAAGTGTACCTTTAAATTACATTCTAAGTTTACAGAAAAAAAAGTGAAAAAATATTTTATTTCTAATATCCTTTTTAGTTAATTTCACACCAAATATAGACAAAACCAGAATGCTACAGATGTCACCTATTCCCTTCAAGCACTGAGGAAAATATGTAATAAACTTATGGTCCTTTTATCTAGCTGTTACAGTGATATTGTAAATCATTGCTAAAGCTGGTGAGATATTTTTGTCAGCTGTACCAGCTATAGATTGCATATGTTTCATTAAAAACATCTTAGTTTCAGTTTGGTTTTTTTTAGAAACTTGACAGAAATCCATCAGGAACCTTCGTGAGTTTGTTTTGGGGTTGCCCTCCTGTTAAAATATCAGGAAGCAGTGGTGGCTGCCCAGGAGACTTAGTGAGCCCCTGGGTTGTTGTACAGCTCTGCAGAGCACAGCCCTCACATCAGAGCTTCTTCCAACCTTGTTGTTGACACTTCAGCCCCAAGATCACCTCTCTGTGATGAGATTAGGACTCACTTGATTTGGATTCTTCTAAGAGTCCATAATCATGCAGGCCCCTCATCCCTGTCCTACCACCATTACTTTTCCACAGAAAGAAATGAGATGTGCACACTGGATAACACCTGTGTCATACCAGAATTTTCTGTGACCTGAATATTTGGACTCCTGGCCCAGTCACTCTTTTGACTGTAGGCAGACAAAATGTCTTCAAGGTATTTTATGAAAATTGGGTAGAATTGACAGATGCCTGGAACAATTTAATATCATATCCCTTTATAGTACAATGGAACAAAACTTTTAAGTGCTGGCACATCCATGGTGTGCAGGAAAACAGAGAAGCACATTGTTGTGGTTTGACTTCAGCTAGCAACTAAGCAACACATAGACGCTTGCTCACTCCCCAACAGTGGAATGGGGGACAGAATTGGAACAGTGGAATTAAGAAATCTTGTAGGTTGGGATAAAGACAGTTTAATAGATAAAGCAAAAGCCATGCGCACAAGCGAAACAAAACAAGGAGTTCATTCACCACTTCCCATCAGCAGGTAGGTATTCAGCTATCTCCAGGAAAGCTGGATATCACACATAATGGTTACTTGGGAAGACAAACACCATCACTCCAAACATTCCCTGCTTCATTCTTCTTCACCCAGATTTATGTGCTGAGCATGATGTTGTATGGCATGGAATATCCCTTTGGTCAGTTGGGGTTAGCTGTCCCATCTGTGTCTCCTCCCAACTTCTTGTGCACTCCCAGCCTACTTGCTGGTGGGGCGGTGTGAGGAGAAAAGGCCTTGACTCTGTACAAGCACTGCTCAGCAGTAACTAAAACATCCCTGTGTTAGCAACACCTTTTTCATCACAAATCCAAAATATAAGCCCATACTAGCTGCTGTGAAGAAAATTAACTCTATCCCAGCTAACACAAGCACACATAGGCTTGAACCTTTACTCTATTCATTATTCAACCTTTTATCTACAATGAATTGCAATAAAAAATGGAAGTGGCCACAATTCATCTCACTTGCACATCTCTTCCTGTGATGATGTAGTAAAGGAAGATGATCTTGTCAATCTAGATAGAGTTACTACTAGCATAATAACTACATTAAAAATATACAGATGAGAGGATCAAAACAATGACAAGCCTACCAACTACAGTACTGCAACCTGAATTAAGGAAAGATAAGCAAATACTTAAAAAGAAGTCTTAACCACAATGAGAAATTTTTGTAAATATTCAAATACCTTACATATACAGTTATCAATTACTAATGTCATCAGTCTATTCTGTCTTGCTAGCAATAGTGCAGTTCTGGCAAGGCTACAGCTCTGAATCTATTGCATGAAACAACTTTCATGTCTGTAGCTGCTCTAAGAACATGCTTGAAGACCAGTGTAGATCACATCAAAGGTGCCTTAGAAGAGCTTTTAGCACAACAAAGCTTACATGAATAAGAGGATCTTGCTCAGTACATAGGACCATTTTTCCCTGCCTTATTCAAATGACATGCATACAGAGAAATAAATTCATAACTTGGTATAATATTGTGCGGAAAGATGTCCTGCAAATGCACCCACAAGTACAACTCTGATTATAATTAAAGTTTATCTTATTATACTCTAGCTAAGAGGATCATTATATTATATACTGTGCCATGATTAAACTGCTTTTTCTTAAAGTACTTTGAATTTATGTTCAGACAGCTTTTATATTTATAAGCTCACAACACTGCTCTACATATCCCCAGAGAACAGCCCAGGAAAGACTAATCAGAGTACTGGCACTTATTTTACTACAATGTACATTACTCTCAGTACTGTAGTAACTCTAAGTCACATCCACATAAGCCCCTCTATATAACAGTTGAGTTTCAGCTGTGATCTGGATTAACCTTTAAAACAGAAAGAAAAGGTCTGCTGCAGAACTGTGTAATGGCTTTGGCCATTTGAGTTATATATTGGGCTTAGTCCTGTCATCTGAAGGCAACAAAGATTTTGGCTGAGCCTTGACTGTAAGACTGTCCATAAGTGGTGGCCAGAGGGGGGAAAAACTATTTTCAGTCTTTTCTCTTTTTTTAATCAGAAATTTTTTATTCTAAGAACAGAATAATGTCTGTAGTCAGCCTTTTGTCTTCAGAGGTAATAATATTCTGTTGGGTGTTACAAATAACAGGAATAGCCCTGGAATATGCATGGACTTGCATATATTCAAACATTCAATTTTTTCACTAGCTGGAACTAATAGAACAAGGTTTCAAAGCAAACCTTCCATCCTAGCAATTTAAAGAAATTGCTAACAGGAAAGTTTTTTTATGACATCGGGTAAAACCTTGAAAGGTTCAATAGTGACTTGAGGCATGTTTAGACCCTGTAACAGAACACAGGCAGAGGGCTGACCTAAGCTGGTACTTCCACTTGATGCAGAACAAATTGGCATGAAAGGTAGTTGTTTGGTCCCAAAAGGAGTACAGTTGCATAAGAATAGCTTCATATCTACACTAATAAACCTTGCCTCACAAATGTTTTCTTAACAGTGCTTTTACAGGTGTGGATATTATGCCACATACAATACCATGTAATAGCAGATACAAAGCATTTTTTTCTAGTCCTAAAACAAATATAGCAACTCTTGCGCATTGAGGTGAAGTCTGAAACACTCTAACAAGAGCAACCATGTTATTTTCAGTCTTGATTATTTCTTTTTTCTCCTTTAGCCACTAGCTGTATTTCTAATAAGTTTCAATCTTTACAGTAGAAATTCCAGCACTCAGCACATTATCTAGGTGAATAAGGCCTTTAGTATTTTGCTATTTCTATCCTTTGAACATAAACAGA
The DNA here is from genome assembly GCA_013400335.1 of Eurystomus gularis. Taxonomy (NCBI): domain Eukaryota; kingdom Metazoa; phylum Chordata; class Aves; order Coraciiformes; family Coraciidae; genus Eurystomus; species Eurystomus gularis. The sequence continues at coordinate 18,323 of VZZY01019364.1, forward strand.
AAAACTCAGCATTCCAGATTGTTTATTCTGATATATTCATGCTTCTCAGCTGGGAAGCTCATCCTATATGTTAATACACGTTTATTGTTGAAATAAACCAATACTGAACACATTGTGTAAGCAAACATGCTGTGGCTAGCAATAGACCCGGGAGAGGTACTTGTTTCCTTCTTTCTCTAAACCTATTAGGGCTTGTGATGATGTTAAATATGACAGGTCCATTTTTCTTTCCTTTGCAGAATTTATCAAAAAGCCCCAATTTCTCAACTTCAAGGCAATCTCACCATGTTTAACCCAAATGCTAAAACTATTAGAAAAGTACTGAACTGTTTATTCCTCCAACTACAGATTTACCTGTGACACCCTACAGGGGTAATTTTTCCATTCACCTTGTTCCCCATAGATTCTGAGGTTAATCAGACGAGCAGGAAAGTTGCCGTATCCTAGTATCACTCATAAGCTGATATTACTTTTTTCCCTGTTCTATTTGTTACAGTCAGATTGCTCCTTCTTCTCTTTTGCCATCTGCCAATCTAGGGTAGAATTATAGCTGGTAAGACCAAGTCTAATATTAGTACTCCTATATGTTACAAAGAATTTTTTGGAATTCTGAGAAATTCAAACCAGCTTTCCACGTACATATAGTAGCACAAAAAAATTCTGCTATTTCTGGGAGATCTAAATTTCACACCACATCTTTCTGATGAGATCAAGCCAAAGAAATATGAATTTGTTATTAATGGAAATCACTGTGTACATTATTCTGAGATGTTTCATAAATAAACAAATTCTAACTGACAGTAGATTTCCATAAGACAAATCCCTTTCACAAGATCAAAGTGCTCAAAGCCATGTCCAACCTGACCTTGAACATTTCCAGTAATGAGACACCCACAACTTCTCTGAGCAACCTGTTCCAGTGTCTCACCATACTCATTGTAAAAAACGTTCCTCCTTATGTCCAGTCTAAACCTACCCTCTTTCAATTTAAAACTGATGTCCCTTGTGCTGTTAGTACAGTCTTGGTTAAAAAAAATCTCTTCAACTTTCTTATAAGCCCCCTTTAAGTATTCAAATGCTACAACGAGGTCTCCCCAGAGTCTTCTCTTGTTCAGACTAAATAAACCCACCTATCTCAGCCTTTCCTCATAGGAGAGATGTTCCAGCCCTCCGATCATTTTCATGGCCCTCCTCTGAATCTTCTTTAACATGTCCATATCTTTCTTGTATTGGGGACCCCAGAGCTGGATGCAGTACTCCAGTACTCCATGAGAGCAGAGTAGAGGGAGAGAATCACTTCTCTAGACCTGCTAGCAACACTTCATTCTGTGCAGCCCGGTATCTGGTTGGCTTTCTGGACTGCAAGTGTATGTTGCTGCCTCCTGTCCAATTTTTCATCCATCAGTATTCCTAAATTCTTCTACTCCGGGCTGCTGGAGTCTTATCCCTCAGTCTATGTTGATAACAGGGCATGCCCTGACCCAGTTGCAGGACCTTGTACTTGGTCTTATTGAACTTCATTAGGTTCCCATGGAACCACTTTTTGAACTTGTCAAGATCCCTCTGGATGGCACACCTTCCTGCCAGTGACATATTTAGGTTTGTCTGTATAGGATAAATACAACTGGAATGTTTGTTTTGTGCTTTCATATCCTTTGTGGTCACAGCTGGAGTCATTCCAAACGTGTTACTGGAGGTAGAGTGTTTGCACTTTGAGTCAGAGGAATAAATACAATCAAGGCTACAACACAGTAAGTTGAGGCACTCTTTGAATGGAAATATGACTCATTTCTGCATGGCCATTATGCCAAATGATATGAAATTAATTCATCTCATAGTTATCTCTATGAGTGTCACTGTACATGACAGACATTACTAGCACCAGGTAAGACAAACAAATACTGTGTGAAGGACTGAAATGGCAAGAAATCTTACTTTTACCCAGGCAGTGAAATATATATAAAAGGATTTTTCTCCTCAGGTTATTAACAAAAAAAAAAAAAAAAAAAGTGGGCTTTTCTTTTTCATCTATTATTCATTATTTGAGTAAGGGATGAAAATAGGTAGGAATATTTGAGATCGTTGAGGGAGGTCATTTAAAAGCAACTATTTTTTATTTTAATTCTGATTTGTATCTTGTAAGCAGCCTCTCCAAAGATTGCTCTGTGTGTATTGAAAAGAACTGCGTTGTGTGTATTGGAAAAATGAGGTAACTTTTGTTTTTTAACTAGTTTCCATTTCATATCTTTCAAAAGGCTTGTTTACAGCTCACTTACAGACAGATTATTTTAAGGGTACACTTCCCTATAGATCTGCCACAGATCAGAACAATGCTTTGGGAATACACAATGTGCTATCACAACAGTAGCCTTTAAAAAAAAAAAAAAGAAAGAAAAATAAAAAGGAACACTTAGCTTGAACATACTGAGAGCCTCTTAGACAGCACTAGTTCTGATAAACCAACATAACACTAGCTACTTTGTTATTTTTTTCTCATTATGGATTATCCTGGAAAGTATTATATCATTAAAAGCCTATGATTCCTTTTTCAAACTATGAGTGGACTAGTCCATGACATATATTTCAAAATTTTCATAATTTTTCTTTATTTTGATGGGAAGGTAACTATTGCTCTGATTTAATGAAATCTTTATTTTTTTTTTTTAACCTATGCCTAGTAAGGGGGTTTCTTGGCTGTATCAGTTCATAAACCAACCTTTTTTTTATGTTTATGTCAAATGAGCTTTTTAGCAACCTTCTCAAGAAGAAGCTTGGTGTTTAAATTTAAGCTATCTTTTAAACAAATTTAAGACTTATCTGGATGGTTTCACGCCTTTTAATGTTACAGTTAGCTGGACCATCTGATTTTTAAAATAATTTGAATAAACCTAAACAGACAGATAAAATTCTGAAATCTTTCCAATTCACATGCTATACTAATGGCATTTGAATCTTTATTTCTAGAATCAAATGTGGCACTTGCAAGTTTCATATTGAATGATTGTCCACTGTTGCCTTTGGCATTCTCTTGTTTTGGATAAATAGCATGAAGTAGTTCAGTGGAAAAGTATCAATAATGTGTCAGGCTTTGAAGTTCTGTGAAAAATTCCAAAATTCTTATCTTTCTGGCAGAAACAATGTTCGAAAATTTCATTAATAACTGGGCTGCTGCAATGGATGGATTTAGACTTTTAAGGACTTATGGACTGGGAAAGCCATGACAGGGATTGGCCCTTTACATAAGAGAGGAGCAGAAATGCATGGAGCTATGCCTTGGGACAAGTCAGGACTCAGTCATGAGATTATGAGTCAAGATTAGAGGGCAGACCAACATGGGTGGTGACATAACAGTTGCCTGATATAGACCTGTAATGATTTTGGCTGAGATAGATGTAATTTTCTTCACAGCAACTAGTATGGGGCTATATTTTGGATTTGTAAAAACAACGTTGTTAACATAGGGATGTTTTTGTTATTGCTGAAAAGTTCTTGCAGAGTGTCAAAGCCTTTTCTGCTTCTCACTTGGGGTGATCCCAGCAAGTAGGCTGAGAGTGCACGAGAAGTTGGGAGGGGACACAGATGGGACAGCTGACCCCAACTGACTAAAGGGATATTCCATGCCATACAACATCATGCTCAGCACATAAATCTGGGTGAAGAAGAATGAAGCAGGGAATGTTTGGAGTGATGGTGTTTGTCTTCCCAAGTAACCATTATGTGTGATATCCAGCTTTCCTGGAAATAGCTGAACACCTACCTGCTGATGGGAAGAGGTGAATGAATTCCTGGTTTTATTTTGCTTGTGTGTGCATCTTTTGCTTTACCAATTAAACTATCTTTATCTTAATCCACAATTTTTTGTACTTTTAGCCTCCAGATTCTCTTCCGCATCCCACTGGGGAAGTGAGCAAGTAGCTGTGTGGTACTCAGCTGCTGGCTGGGCTTAAGTCAGAACAAGATCAGGCAGAAGTAATAGGTTAAGCCTTCTTCAGATGACTGAAAGAAGCCTCCCATTTGCAGGCACTGGTCTTTTGGGAGGACTTTAACCACTCATATCTGCTTGAAGAACGGGACTCAAGCGACCTGGGAGACTTCTGGAGTACACTGATGACAGCTTCCTGGCACAAGTGATCCAGGTGTCAACAAGGAAAGCTGCTTTGACAAGGAAGAACTGTTCAGGGATGTTCAAGTCACGAACAGTTGTGGCTGCAGTGACCAAAGATTGTGCAATTAGGCATCTTAAGAGGAGGGAACAAAGCAAAAAGCTGCACCACATCCCTGGATTTCAAGACAGGAGATTTCAAAGTCTTCAGAGATGTGCTTGGAAAAATCTCGTGCAATATTGCCCTGAAGAAAGGACGTGTCCAGAAGAGCTGGCTCATCACCAGTGTGATCAAGGATCCCCTCCTTCAACCTCACGCAATGTCTATGCCAACCATTATGAGAGCAGGCAGCCCTGCTTGGATGAGCAAGAAGCTCCTAAGTGAACTCAGTTTCTTAGTACCAGAAGGGAGCAAATTACAATCCTATCTTCAAGAAAGGTGAGAAAAAAGATCCAGGGAACGAAAGGCCTGTCAGCCTTACCTCAGGTCCTGGGAAAGTGGACAAAATTCTCCTCTAAACCATTTCAAAACACAAGAAGGACAAGAAGGTGATTGGAAGAATTAGCATGGATTTGCAGGGGTAAACTGTGCTTAACCAATGTGGTAGCTTTCTATGGTGAGGTGACTAGCTTGGTGGAAAAGGGAGGAGCAGGTGACATTGTTTACCTCAACTTTAAGGATTTTGATACTGCCTCCCATAACATCATTATAGGCAAGCTGTCCCAGTATGCATTAGATAGTGGACAGCAAGGTGGATTGAAAACCAGTTGGACAATTGGTCTCAAAGTTTTGTAATCAGTGGCATAAAGTTCATTTGGAGGTCAGTGACTAGTGATGTACCCTACAGGTTGATACTGGAGCCCATACTGTTCAACATCTTCATTCATGAGCAAGCAATGGGCCCTTGTGACCAAGAAGGCCAATGGCATCCTGGGGGTGTATTAGAAGGGGTGTGGTTAGCAGGTTAAGAGAGGTTCTCCTCCCCCTCTACTCTGCCCTAGTGAGACCACATCTGGAATATTGTGTCCAATTCCGGGCCCCTCGGTTCAAGAAGGACAGAGAACTTCTTGAAAGAGTTCAGCACAGAGCCACAAAGATGATTAAGGGAGTGGAACATCTCCCTTACGAGGAAAGGCTGAGGGAGCTGGGTCTCTTTAGCTTGGAGGAGACTGAGAGGTGACCTCATTAATGTTTATAAATATGTAAAGGGTGAGTGTCAGGAGGATAGAGCCAGGCTCTTCTCAGTGACACCCAATGACAGGACAAGGGGCAATGGGTGCAAGCTGGAACATAGGAGGTTCCACATATTCTTTTTCACTGTAAGGGTGACAGAGCACTAGAACAAGCTGCCCAGAGAGTTTGTGAAGTCTCCTTCTCTGGAGATATTCAAGACCCACCTGGATGCATTCTTTTGTGACCTAGTCTAGGTGATCCTGCTCTGGCAGGGGGGTTGGACTTGATGATCTTTCAAGGTCCCTTCCAACCCCTAACATGATGTGATTGTGTAATGACCTCGATGCTGGGACAAAGTTTGTAGATTATAAAAACCTGGGAAGAGTGGCTGATACACCAGATGGTTGTGCCACCATTCAGAAGGACTTTGACAGGCTGAAGAAATAGTCTGACAGGAACTTCCTGAAATTCAACTACAGTAAATGCAAAGTCTTACACCTGAAAGACCAGTACAGACTGGGGCCAGACTGCTTGGAAAGTAACTCTGCACAGAATGACAGAGCATCCTGTCGGGCAACAAGCTCACAATGAGCCAGAAATGTGACCTTGAGTCAAAGGTCAACAGCCTCCTGGGCTGCATTAGATTGCGTGTTGCCAGCAGGCTGAGAGGTGATATTTCCCCTCTACTCAGCACCAGTGAGATGCACTTGCAGTGCATCTAGATCTGGGTTCCTTAATGTGAGACAGGCATGAACATACTGGAGCATGGCCAACAAAGGGCTGCAGCTGCTCTAGGTGACACTGCTTGAGCAAGGACTAGGTGTTCTCCAGATGTCACTTGTAACCTAAACAGTTCTTGTGACTGTGTGATTAAATTACTCTTACTCACCTTTCCCATAGCACATATGCTTAAATACACACAGAGACACGTAAGCGAGACACATACATACATCATACAGGCACTTTATATATATATATATCTTTGTTTCTAACAGTTTTTGTGAGTGTAAATGAGTTTATCTCTCTGCTGGTTTAGATTAGTCAAATAAGTAAACAGTAACAGTGCTATAAGCAAGCTAGTAGTAACGTCTGACATTAACAGTGTTATATTGTTTTAAATGACAATATTTTATAGTATAAAAGAAAATATCAGTGGGTTTTTTTACTCTAGTGATTAATTTTCAGAGTAGATTTCACTCCTGTTCTTTGTTTACATCAATACTTAATATGTTTTCATTTACTTGGCAAAGTAATGGTCACAGAATCAAAGTTCTGAAAGGGAAATTAAGAAGTCATCCATCCTTTCTTGACCAAAAAAAAATAATCAACTAAGAATTCTTATACAAGATGACTGCTTGGGGTAGTTCACCTCTGAAAATATATGCCCTCATTGTTTCAGAAAACATACACGTAATGAAAATTTCAGTGATTTACATGAGAAATGGATGCCTTTGGGAACAAAGCAAGTGTTGAAAAGTGCTGTATCTGTCTGATTACACATCCCCCACAAGGAGTGTGTTGTCTACAAATGCAGTTGCAACTGACAGTAGAAGCAGATCTTTTACTGTGTTATGCAGTTTTACTAATGTGTGACTCCTATACTCAGAGTACTGCTGAACCGGTTTGAGTATACAGCTAATATAGTTTAACACACTAGTTAAATTGCACAGTGCATTATTTATTTATTTGTGGAAGAAATACTTCAGTGAAACTATAAATGATACAGACTAAAAATACATAAATAGTTGAAACTTTGAAACTATCTTGCTTGTCTGGGCTTTTTCTAATATGCACCATTTTCCTCTTCTGCTTGTTTTAAAAGTGGCAAGGATGTGAACAACTGTCACAAGGCACATTTATATTACAATATTCAGTTTCTTTGTTGTTTTATTTGTTTGTTTGTTTCACAAATAGTTGATCATACCAAGTTTTGTCAGTTGCAAATTGTGGTTTTCACCCCAGAAAAGATTTTTTTTACCACAAAAGTTTAATTTCAGTAAAAGCAACAGGCACTTAAAATTAACTTCATTCAGAACTCTAGTAGTTACAGCACTTCAACGTCAAAATGGTGCCATACAATTTTTGAACCTAGGAGTACCAAAGACCCTTCCATGTTGAACCTTCCATTGAGCAGAGCACAGACAGCCTATGATGATTCCCTCAGAAGTCCTTGCCCCTGTGACCAGTCTGAAGAGAAGGAAATTTATTTCTCCATTAGACCAGAAAGACAATAATTTTGTTGTTAAAGATAAAATATCAGAACAGTTAAGCTTCAGGCCTTGAATATTTTGAAGAGCTGAAGAAAATCTTAACAGACATTGTGAGAAACTGATAGAAAATCTCTCTTCGAGATCTAAGTAAGTCAGTTGCAATGAATGATTTAAAATTGCTAAAGATCTCCTATTTTCTGTATTAACCAATTTCTAAAATGAGTTCTGGTAGGAAAGTTTCATGTTGCATCCCAATAATCAATTAAGTTGATTAATCTCTAAAGTTGTGTTTCTGTTTTGTTATCATGGAATCTTTCTGTTACAATAGATTACATGCTCCTGTACTAAATTATTAGTTTTACCAGGGGTTAGCATCACTTAGGAGTTTTTGGTTTTCTAAATTTTAGGTTTTATAGAGAATTATTTTTTCTTTCTAAATAAAAATAAATAATAGTAGTCTATCATATTATCCTATTGCTAACCTCCCCCTCACCACACAC
>VZZY01019366.1:2022-30107 GCA_013400335.1 Eurystomus gularis
GCCGGGCCTGCCGGTACCGGCGGCCCCCGCAGCCTCTGTGCTTGTGCAACGCGGGGCAGCGGGACCTTGTCCCGGGAAACGCGCCCGTTTGGCAGCAGCTGAAGCCTGACGTGGGTCCGGTGAGCTCGGCAAAGCCCGTGTGCTGGAACGAGATGATCTTTGAGGTCCCTTCCAGCCCAAACCATTTCATTATTCCAGCTCGTGGTTCAGATCGCGGGGCTCAGGCTGCTGTTGGTCTGCTGCGAGGCCTGCTGCGAGGTGCCAGAGGGCCTGCAGTGGCCCAGTGGTAGGACCAGGGGTCATGCGTGCAAGCTGGAAGAGGGTAGGTTGAGGTTGGAAATTAGGAGGAAATTCTTCACGCGGAGGGTGGTGAGACACTGGCACAGGTTGCCCAGGGGGGCTGTGGAGGCTCCATCCCTGGAGGTGTTCAAGGCCAGGCTGGATGGGGCCTTGAGCAACCTGTCCTAGCGGGAGGTGTCCCTGCCATGGCAGAGGGGTTGGAACTAGATGATCTTTGAGGTCCCTTCCAACCCAAACCATTCCATGATTCTGTGGCCCAGCAGCCCTCCGTGTCGCTGCTGGGAAAAACTTGCTTTCTCTCCGCACTTAGGTTTCATTCTTGAGTTTTTATTTTCTAATCTCCCTGTAGTTCTAGCCCTTTCTCACCCTGGAAAGGTGTATGTTTTTTTCACCTGTGTCTCAAGTCAGCCTTTTTTATTATCTTTCATCCAAATGTATTTTGAACGGTGTGAGTACCACCTTGTGTCCCTGCAGAAGAACTGCTTCCTTATCAGCGTTAGTCTGGTGGTATATAACAGTGGACTTGGAAGGGAGGCCCTTTGCCACTCATGTGGACTGGGCATATGGATATGTTACGTAGGGGTTTATGGGCTTAGCTGCTGAGGGTGGAGTTCCTGCTTAGTTATAAAGGAGATTGAACTTCCCCAGTTATACACATAAACCATCTGAGATGGCCGCATGAGGTGTGAACACAAGCTGCTAAATGCACCCCTTGTGTGTTCATCTGGGAGTGGTACTGTGTTTGTATGTTGTTGCAGCTGCAAGTTACCTTGTAATATTTGGTCATCCTTCTTGCATTCTATTAAGCAGAATACATCAATGAGGGAGCAACGTAAATCCATTAATTTTCTGTTTACAAAGTGTTACAAGTGCACATGTCAGTAGCCATCTGAGAAGCAGTAGTGAAAAGTACAATATTCTGTGCAAAGCCAGGACGATGCTAGCTACGTATTTGTAGATAGTTTAGGGGAATCTGGATTAACACTGCCAGGATGGTGTGGAGAGGATTCTCTCCACAGAGAGAGACGTAGGCCAAGGAAGTAGTGCCTCTCAGAGGTGAACAGACCTTATCTGGCAAGAAGAGGGCACTGGACTGTGGGAGTGAGGACTTGTGGAGGAGATCTGATTCAGACACAGGGTGGTAGCATGTGGTATGAGGAGAATGTCTGTTAAGTGCTGGTTCAGCTCTCTGCCACAAAGGTAGCTCTAAACTGCCTTTTGAAGCCATGGTGGTTGCAGGTGTTTCTTTTCTAGCACAACTGCCACATGGTTCACAACATGCACAATTTCAATCTCTCTCTTATCCTTGAATGTTAGGCAAACTACTTTATAAACAAAAAATGCAGATGGTATACCCTGGTTAGGGATTTCATGTATTGTAAATTAATTTTGCATTTTGCCTTGTCTCTATGAAATCTTTGGGTGCATTATTGTTTTTCATAGAGGGTGGCAAAGAAAAAAAGTAACTGAACTTCTTTGTTCATGTTATGTTTCAGGCTTCTGAATTTGGCACAAAAAGGAGAACATCAACTGAAAGCAATGAACCCTGTGAAAAGAAGACCAAGGCACAACAGATTACTCTGGAAGACATCTGTAACCCACTGAAGGCTCAGGATAAAAGTGAGTTGACTGTAAACAAACCTTCAAGCTTTTATACCCAATAAATAGCTTTTCATTGTCAAATATAAAAAAAAAACAATGTTAGCAGATACTTTAGAAAATGTCTTTTGAGTGTAAGATACATCCCTGAAGAGCTGTTAGGAGTTATACTGTTCAAGCACTTATCTATGGCTCAGAAGCTATTTATCTGAGGCTTGCTTCAGAATTACTCTGCAAATCTCCTTCAGCTGACTCAGCTCTAACAGGTCATTCAGTCAGTGAAGTCCAGATGCCCAGAAAGAAAGGCTGCAAGTTCCCTTTTCTGTGTTAGCTTAGCAGCCTGATTTTCAGACTTGGGTTGAAGCATGACTGCCACCTGACAGCTCTGTGGAGTCCAGCCTGTGACTGGGATACCTAAAGGCTACCTTAAAGTAAATAGTTCTAATGCAGTGCTCTTACCTGTGGAATTACAGCCTCTTAATTACGTTGAAAATGCCTGTGCTCCATGTATGAAGGAGCATACGAGAGTATTGATTTGCCAGGGAAGTTAACCAAGCTGATTGCATGCAAGATTCTGTCAAGGCTGGCAGAAATACTGCAATGGAAAAGGAGCAGGAATGTAGGGAAGAGAGAGACAGAGCAAAATTATTGCATTCTCTGCTTACTGATGTCATTCTAATGGACATTCTGTTGTAGAAAATAAGTTGCTAATATGTTTTTGTTGTGTATTTTTACTGAAGAAGAACCTCAGAAGTGTGAAAAGCCCCGGGTATGTTTGCAAACTCTAGACAGACTGAGAAAATTCTGCAGTGATTCAGACCAGCAGTGTAACAGAGTCCAGGAGGATAGTTTTCAAGAGAGAGAATCTCTGAGTTTGGAAAAATGTACCAGTATTATTGGGAGAAGTTCAGAATTGAAAAACCCTCTTCAGTCTTGGGACGCTAGCCCAAAGGTTGCTCAGAAGGTACGTAGAGCTTTGGTCCCGTGCTGTGCAGATTATTTTTTTATGTCTTAAAAAGGAAGCTTTGACACAAGATTCCTTTTGTGTTCTGTCATGAAGTAGTGCAGCAGTACCCAATAGATCAGTGTTTGCATATGAGTGTTTTGCTGGAACAATTGGCATGATGAGCAGAATGCCTCTTAGAGCTCTTCAGTGTTATCATTGAAAAAAGCAAGAATGAGGGAACAGAAACACAATCTGTGTGTAATCACAGTGTTATCTTGTGATTGTGAATGACCCTATAATGTTGTAATAACAAATGTTCAGTGCAGCACTTGTCTCAGCTCTATCAGTTCTATCAGTTTTTATGAGTTGTAAAATTCCTAACAGGTTTTATTTACAAAACTATGATTTAGAACTGTTGCTGAGGTATAGCTTAATCTGGTTGCTAATAAATCTAGCTACTAAAGATATCTCTGGGTTTTGAATTTGCAGAAGATATGAGTAGCTCCCATCCAAAATTATCTTTACAATACCTATGATACAAGTCAATAAGAGTGTGTAATAGTACCTTGTTTCTCCTTTAATTCTGTGGCTAATTAACATCAGTTAATTGGTTGGTTTTGGGGGTCATTTTGCTCAGTTTCAGGTATTCAAATCCTGAAAGGCATCTCACGGCTTACTGTGGTGGTGTTGCATTGGGACTCAACTGCTCTTTAGCAAAGCTTTACATCTGGATTTTTGAAGGAAGGAGGTTGTAAGAAAGGCTGTATAGTTTACCTGACCTTCTGTGTCTGAAGGTCATGACCTTAAACTGAGGTGTCTGGGTTGTGTGAATATAAGATCAAAATAAGAATAGTGAAGTGTACAGTTTGGGGCAAGAGATCTCTGTTGTGATAAGATTGAGATTATGTAGGTGTGGTCAGTTGGAGACGAGAGAAAACCGAGTCCTCCTCTGTCTCTTTGTCAAACCCTGGTATGCCTGGAACTTCTTAATTTCTGACCCTTTATCCATCCACTTACATTGACACCAGATGCTGCCCCTGCTGGCTTAATCTACACGTCATACTTTAGCATGTCTCACAGATGTTTGAGAACCAATTCTAGATGATGAAACTATAAAAGGTATATGTTTTACACATGCACATGTGTGAAACACACGTGGGGAGTACTTAGTGACTTTTTCTTCTGTAACACTGGAGACAGTGTGTGCCTGGCATAGGTTGTCAGCTAAAAATGTGTTGCAGTAAGCGCAGTAGAAGTCTGTGTTTGGTCAACAAAGATGTGTTTGACAAGGAAGGTCAGCTTTAACCATGTGCAGAGAGACTGCAAGCAAGACGTAAGCAAAGTAAAAGTGAAGAGCAATTATTTATTAGTAGACAGTGAGGACTCATGACCTACTTGGCAAAGCTTTACTATCATCTTTCCCTATAGGACTCCTGCTGAGTTTGTGGTGGCCAGGCAATGAGGTGAGCAAGGCCTGGCCTGCCTTCCTTGGAGTACCCTTAGATACTTGTGTCTTGCATTTTCTTAGAGTTAAAGCCTTTAAATATGAATAATCTTCTAAATTACTTCAGCTGCTGACATACTACCATCTCAACAATTCGACTTCCATGTATGTTTTTAGTTTTACTTTATTTCATGACCTTATTTCACGTGCTTCGTCAAAACAGTTTTCCCTGTAAAATGAGACAAGGTCATACTGCCATACTGGCACAGACCTTGGATCGAGGACTGCTGCTGAATCCTTGGGCTAAGGGTTTTGCAGTAGGGACATCTAGGCTCCTGGGGCCATCTGAGTTCTAGGCTTTGTGCTGGGCTCTGTTGTCTGTGGCCAAATGGGCCATCCCTTGGCTATGTGCAACTGGGAATTTCACAATTCAGCTAAGTGTTCTTTTTTTCTGGTTTTGGCATGTTTTCTGATTACGTTTGTTGTACATTGCCGTATATGATCTGTACTATCCATGTGTTTCACCGTTGCTTCTAAACAGATTATTGACTTTGTTCCTTGTAGTCTAGATGGGACAGCTTTTAGAAATTAAAGTCTACCAGGTTTATTTGCAAATACAGAAACTCACAGCACAGCCCGATCCATCGTGTTTTGTATAATCATAGGCTTTAAAAACTTGTGAAGGATGTTATCTTTGTATTTTTTCTTTATTGACCACTTTTATCAGTATTTGATATTGTGATGTAAGCGAGGAGGAAGTTTGCTGTAGCTGAAGTGCACCTTATCAGTGTTGTACACTTCTAAAAGACTGAACCCATCACCCCGCTTACAATACGGAACAGAACGAAGTTGTAGAGCTTGGCAAGCATAGGCTACATAATATCATTGTAAATTATAAACCGCAGAGAGAGTCAGTTCAAAGCTTCAACTGTTAAGGGTTTTAGAGACTATAGTATAGATTTTCTGTGTGATAAATTATTTTGGGAGATTTGCTGAGCTTATGTAGGAAAGGCAGACTGGATAAGAAATACGGTTTTGGTGCTTGAGTCAGTGAACTAAGACTTGCATTGAATAGTTTTATTTCTTGATTTACCTTGGGTTTTTTTGAACACTGTTAATCTCTCTGCACTGCAGTTTTTCATCTGTAAATTGGAGTAGTAATTCATCCTTATTTTTATCTCTGGCCAGTTTAGACTGCCCAGTCTTTGCAGCCTGCGTGTCCCCTGCTCTGTGTTTTGAGAGCTTGTGATACAAAAGTGATTCATTTTCCGCTGAGATGTCTGAGGACTGTTGTAAAGCAAATCAACTAATTGATGAAATATCTCTGGCTTTCATGACTTTTTAATTCCAAGTAAACTATATTCTGTGTATCCTACTTCAATAGTTTTGCTGCAGTTCTTGGGGCTATTTACTGCAAGAACTGTGTTTTGCTCTGGGGTCAATATGAGTCAAGGTCTGCAGGGGCGATTGATTTATTTGATGATTCCTAACTATACTTTTCCATCTTTCATTTACAGGAGGAGTTACGCTGTGATCTTAGTCAGTTTTGTGCATCTCTTAAGTCTTATGAAAATACTCAAAATACTTCAGATACAAATCTTAATAAGAGAACCAAAAGCATTTACACTCCGCTAGAACTTCAATTCATAGAACTGAAGAAACGATATAAAGATGCTGTTTTGTGTGTGGAATGTGGATACAAATACCGCTTCTTTGGAGAAGATGCAGAGGTAATTTTTACCAGGATTATGGAAAGATACTTGCATTATGTTAGTCTTGTACGAGGCCTATGGCCACTTCCAGAAGGAAGGTTTTTGGGGGAGCATTAGTTTTGCGGGTTTTTGTAATATTTGAAATAAAGATAGATCTCTGCATATGTAAACTGAAGACTATCCATTACACATACACTTTTACCAAAATAGCCTTTATTAATTTGTAATTATGTGGTAGTACTTGTTGTCCTACATGTTGAGAACTTAAGATGAGGTCCTAGAATAATTACTTATCAGAGTTAAAGCGGAAACACTTTCAGAGGTGAATTCTCTGTTATGGCCCAAAACTCTGTTAGGAGTATTTCAGTACAAACAGTGGAGTAAGCGGCATAAAAGTGGGATGAATACGACTGGTATAGCCTGGGTGGAGAGCACATTTGGATGCGTGTTCAGATGCAGCACCTACACATACCACATCTGCAGGAACTGGAAAGTACCTTGCAACAAACATAATTTTGAAGCGACAGTTCATTAATGGCTCATAATGAGTTTTTTATAACCTATCCCAAAATCATTGCTACCAATTTAACCTTTGATCTGTGCTGCTTCCATACTTGAGACCAGTTGAGAAACTTTGCTTAATTGCTGGGAATTAATTTTCCCGTTCAGATTTACTGTATAATTTGTCTATACAGTTGCTGATGCACTTGCATTCCAGAAACAGAAGTCTACTCTCCAGGTACGCAATTCAGTGTTTGACTGCAATTCCTGCTGCAGACTACTTTCCCTAGTCAGTGAACACCTACCAATTTACCAAGGAGCAAAAAAAGCAATTACAAATCATACAGTATAATGTCACATTTTTTGCAAGTCCTGTTACTCTTTTTCCATGAAGCACTTAGTTTCCACTGCTGCTTGATACTGAGTTTGCCAATATTTTAATTGATCAGCTAGCTTAATACCATCTTTATAACCACAATGAAAAGAATCCTATTCTTTCTGCATTTTTAGTGGTGTGAAAATTATTTGACCCTTTGTTGAGCTGGGTTGCAGAATCTGTATGTGGTGTAGGTGAATTACCTCATGGTAAAGATCAAGGTGCAGCACAATAATCTGACACGTGAAGTCTGTAGTACTGAAGCCTCTGTTTGTGACAGTGTTCTGGAACAGGAACATGGAGGAGCCCAGCTCTCTGGGCTTTTTCTTTTAGTGTTTTCCTTTTGACACTAGAATTTTAATTATAGTTGTGCATTGGTGTTGTCATAGAGGTGAGCTCCTGTATTGCATTTTGAACTATTAGCTGACTCTTCTTCTTGTGCTTTGCAGATTGCAGCTAAAGAACTAAACATTTATTGTCATCAGGATCATAACTTCATGACTGCCAGTATACCGACTCACAGGCTGTTTGTCCATGTCCGGCGACTTGTTGCCAAAGGATATAAGGTTATCCCTGGCTTTTATTAAATGATATGTACAGAATGGAGCTTAAATAACTGGCACTTACTGTACCAAAGCCTTATTTCAGCTGAGAAGTGGGAAACTTGTTATCACCTGTTTTTGCAATTAGAATGGCTAATTTTCCTGTGAAGTTTAGTTAGATTTAGGCTTCCTCTATTTTACAGAAAAGTATCTTCATGTTTTCTAGAACAGTTCTAGAACAATTCTTTCAGTTTTTTATCAAGCTTTTGCATTTGATAAAGAGAAATGTATATACCTACTCTCTTATTCTTCCTCACATCTTTCTTTTTCTTACCTCAGCCCATATATTTGTTAATCTTTTCCTTCCTATTGTTGATCCCTGTAATTCTGTGGCTTTCTGTTGATACCCTATTTTTTTTTCTGCTTATGAGGAAAGGGCTTGTTGAATTAAATTGATTACAGCAACCATTCTCTGGCAAGTGTTGAAGTCTAGCTAAATTGTTTCAAAACAGGACAAGACACACAGAGACATAAGTTGAGAAGGCAGTTAGAAGTGGGTAGAGTGTAAGGAAACGCAGTGCCTTGTAGTCTCGTCAGTAGGATTGGTACTGGCCTCTGCCCTCCTTGCTCAGCGTTAATGATGCACTTACTGTTTGCATGTCTTAAAAGATCACCAAATTTATTTTAAAAAGAAAGTATTATCAAAGACCTAACTTTGTTTCCTATCTGTTTGCCTGTAGGTTGGAGTAATAAAACAAATGGAAACTGCAGCACTGAAGGCTGCTGGAGAAAATAAAAGCTCTCTCTTCAGCCGTAAACTGACTGCTCTTTACACAAAGTCTACACTTATTGGAGAAGATATCCTTTTTGAAGAAATTTGGTTTCAAATTCTAACCTCTAGTGTTTGAGAGGCCGTAATTCCAGTATTATCACCTGGATGGACCATGAGTAGCTAGTGGCTGACATAAAAGCAGCAGCGGGAAATAAATTTCCATTTGTTTTATGTTGTGGTAAAACACTGTGCTGGCTTTATTCAAGGCTTTAGATTTGTTGTGGAACAGCAGAGCATGTGTTTACTGTAGTTGCATTTTGAAGTGAGGGAGTGGACTGTCCAAGTCTACGATGTTCTGTTTATCTTGTCTTCAACTGGGTGTTTCACCAGATAGGGGATGTGTAGCATTAGAGATTCAGGAAGGTTTGAATGAAGAAGAATTAAGTGTTTGGTACCAACAACTTGCTTTCAGTGGCAAGAAGGTGATAAAATCAATGAACTATTAAAAATCTAGCTAGATAACTAACTCCTGAGTGTTGTAACAAAGAAAATGCAAGAAATGAGGTAGAAACAGCTTTTAACCAGTGGAGTTATTGTCTTAATTTCTTTCCCTTCAGTTTTGTTTTCCTAACTCCTGCCTTATCTACCTCAGGTTTTTTTTTTTTGTTTTATTTCTTAAACTAGCACTTAGTAGATAGAAAGAGCTAATAAGATTGTTGGATTAATGCCAGTGAAGTTGCACTTAAGGAGCAGATCAGGGAAGCAGGTAACACAGCCCTGAGATTTTGTTGGAAAACTTCTAGTGTATCTACAGGCTCTCTTGTAATGACTGGCCAACTTGATGAAAGCAAGCTCAGCAGTATGGCCCAACTGCGTGGATAGATACGCAGCAAGTTTTCAGTGTGACTAACCCAGTGCTGCTGCTAAGGTGTAGGCTTCTATTTAACTCAGGGTATTGCCTGCTTTTCAGTTGCCGTGTACCTAGTGCACTTATTATTTTTTTTCTGGTAGGTGAATGTGATTTGTGGATATGAAGTCAACATGCCAAGGGAGCACAGCATCAGCTGCAGGTTTTGACATAGCTGCTCTTGCTTGAACAGTGAGACCCACAGATGTGGTCAAAGACAGCATTTGTATGAGCTGTGGTGTAAGTGCCTGTCCTGTGGAGACAGCTGCTGGCTTCAGTCCTCGTGCTGACAGTTATCTGAAGTTTACCAAAATCATAGTAGGAATCAAACTAATAGACCTTTAGTCTAGAAGGCCCAACACAAAATCTAGTTGAGAAGGACTTAGATCTACAAGGACCTACAAATGATCTACTGAAATCTCTGTACTATTCTGGTTTTTTTTTTTTTTTAACATTTGTTACATGTGAACCCTTTGCTGAAGCTAGATGATTCTGTAGAAGTTGAAGAGGTAACAGCAGATGTCCCTGATAACTACCTCCTCTGTATCTGTGAAAATGGAGAAAACTTAAAAGGCAGGAAGAAAGGTGACATTGTTATAGGCATTATGGTAAGTTAGTTTCACATGGGAATCGATGTTTTGGGGCTTGTGTGGAGTTTTGGGGGTGGTTGTTCTGTTTGGTTTGAGAGGTGGATGGTTATATTCTTAAAGATTGTTCTTTTAGGGTTTGGGGTTTTTTTTGTAACAAGGTTCAGTTTAGGTAAGATACCATCTGTGTGTGAGTTGTGATGGCTTTATATTTGAAAACTACGGAAAGTGCTGGAGTTGATAGCTGAATATTTCTGATACTGTTTTTGCTGCCATATCATTTGAAAATGTAGCTGTGTTTTAACCAAATAACAGGGAAATCATTGGTTGAGATGTTTTACTGATTTTAAGCATTTTTGGGGTCAACATTTTAAAGCTTGTGAGCAGTTTTTTCCTGGAAGGAAAGGAAGAGACCTATGCTTTTTTACTGTTTACACTTCAGATTTTAATGGTGAAGATCAAAACCAGGATTATTTAACTGGCAAAGCACAGTCATAACCGAAGCCTAATCTGCTGATAATTCATTAATTTAAAAGCATCTTGATTGTGGTTGTATTTGAATATCATACTGCAGCTGAGAGAGAACAAAAAAAGCATGTGCTAGGATGACAGTTTCCAGGCTGGATTGAATGTACCTTCCATAGACTTCAAATTGTATAGACTAGCCTGGTAATAAAAGTTGAGCCGTGATGGGCTGATGATACCAATATGTTTACATATTTAAGGTATTGTTATAATTTACCATGACAAAACCGTGGTTGTCTTTTGAAGTTATTACCATATAACAGATTTGAAAAACACAATTGTATTTCTTGATCTGCCACTTCCACTAAGTGTGTGGGTGCGATATTATTTTGTGCTATACACCGTAAATTTTCTTTCTGGCTTAACAATTTGAGTCACTGAAACAGTCCCTGAAAATGTAAATATTCAATGCCTTCTTTTTTTTTTCTTAATTGGACAGGCAATCCAGCCAACTACCGGAGAAGTAATCTTTGACAGTTTTCAGGACTGTGCATCTCGCTTAGAATTAGAGAGTCGGATTTTGCGCCTACAGCCTGTTGAAATAATACTTCCATCTAACTTGTCAGATCAATCTGAAAGGCTTCTCAACAGTATAACCTCCATGAGGTACGTTCCGTGGGGATTTTGTTTGGTTTTTTGCGTTTTTTAACAGAGAAGCAAGCGTGGATGTGTGATTCTGCAAAGGCCCATTTCAGAATGGCTGTAGTTTGCTGCTGGGTTGAAAATTCTCCAAATCCTACTGAGATCTGGGCACTCATTCTTAAATTGTGTTTAGACTGAAATTCTTAACTTATGTCTCAGGTCTATGAAAGACTTGTGCTCCTAAACCTGTGTTGTTTTAGTTTAGATCGTCTTGCTCCCATGGTCCCAGTGATATCATCTGTTGGATTTATTTCAGAGCTCATGCACTGATCTTTGGGATCTGAAAGTGGTGTTATGTGGCTGTTTTTCTTGTTTGTCATGATCTTAAGATCTATAGAAGGCACAGAACTTCCACTATTAATAGAGAAAACCTTTGCAGCTAGTATTCCATTCTGTTTGTCCTGTCACACTATCCTAAACAGGGGTGCAGAAGTGGAAGTATTGTGATTGATCATCTGTTTATATTTTGAGTTCTATTTGTGTCTTTCAAGAGTAAATTTGTTACATGTTTTCTGTATCAGTTTTACTCTGGAATGAAGAGAGAATAGGATGTGATTTGTAACATTTTTGCTGGGGGGAGGGTACTTGTATCATCACTTCCCATACTGTGAAGATAGACGAATGCATCACAGTCACATGGACACCTGACAGTCACAGCCACGTGACAGGCAGCCCACTCAGTATCTCCACTACCTCACTTAAGCTTTGCCCAAGTCATCATCTTGTAGCTTCCCATCTAATGCTCCAGGGGCATTTCTTTCCCCACCTGCCAGTGTACTCCTTCTTGGTCTCCTTTTATAAAAAGAAGAAACAACAAGAGAAAGTGACATGAAGTTGTGGGTTGGCAGTCATCTGGTCAGAAAAAGCACATTATAGGAACTTGCACAGATAGTTGGCTATCGGGCTTTCAAGGGCATGTTTATACAGCGGGCAAGACTGAGAGGAGGGACTGAAAACATCTGGTTTGGTGTTAGGCATCTTCAGAAAATGTGGCTTGGGAAAGTGGTGTCTTCATCATCACCTGGTGGTGTTGTGACACGCAGGTCGTGATGTGTGCTCTTGTCATAGTAGGGTCTTCTGTTTCTTCAGCTCATGTATAGACTGAAAAGCCATAAGGAGTTGAAAGGTCAGCTCTAATTACATGTCCTAAGCAAGCAATATCAATGCATTTGTTGCAGTAAAATGGCTTGTTAAGACTTGGACATATAAAATACTACATGAGGAGGTAACGTTTTTATGGCAGCCTTTACCAGTTGCCAACAGATGTACATTTTTTGCCTTGCTAATCCTTTTACTTCGATAATTTTCTCTATTGCAAACCAGTTCTACAGGAGTATGCCCAAAATATTGCCAAATATACCATGCTGAAGATTAACAATTCTTAGTTTTGTTTGGGTTTTTGGTTGCTGGTGGTGTGCAGTGACAGTTTTGTGGAAGCCAGAGGATGATGTATTAAACCAAAAAAAGCAAGTGCATTTTTCAGAAACAAGTGTTTTAATGGTGTGTTAAGATAATACTGCTGTAGATTTGAGAGAGTGATTGTGGTGGGTTTTTTTCTTTCTTTTGCTTGTGCACAGCTGAGAATGGTATTATGTAACTTCTCATTTCTTTTAAGAACAAGAAATACCACCCATTAGCTGATGTTGTAACACATATTAGTTTGTAGGTATTTCCCCTTTATGGTGGTTTATTAGGCAGCTCTGCAGCCTAAATATCCTTAATTGCATGAGAGTGGTAAAAATAAAACTTAAGTATGCTTCAGCAGCCATATTTCAAAACCAATTCTTCATGTTTTTTCTCATATCATAGATTTAACCACTAGAGGGCCCTGGAGTATATAATATTAATTTAAGTGGTTCCAATATGCTGCTTGCTTGTGCTTTAAACTAGAATCCAGTTTTTATACAATTGCTTTTATGCAGGTAGTAATTTTATTGTAATACATATTGAATGGTCTAAAGTATTCAGCTTTGGTTATTATCCATTACGTGGTAACTTCATTCTTTGCCTGTTCTTTTCTAATAATTTCTGGTGAGGATAATCAGCTGGGAAAGGTTTAATTTCTGTAATTTTTTAAAGATATTTGACTATAACCATGGGAACTAGATCCTTTGTTTCAAGAAGTCTCCTTATCTCTTTGTGTATTTATAATGCAGTGGAAAACCACTGAATTTATAAAAACAGGGTATAGATAGGAGAGAAAAGAAGTCCCAGGAGGTGTACAGCTTGGAGTGATTAAGAGAAGAGAAAGGTCTTTCTGCTCACTGCATGCCCATGCCATGTAGGAATCATATCAGGGTTGTCTGAGTAACTTGGGGTGATTATTTGGTTTTGGACATTGCGTATTAGAACACCACACTGAGCAACCAAGGTGATGTGGCCTTGGTCTCCTTCAGCACAAAGAGTGTTCTGACAGTTATTAGAAAGAAAAATATTTAGTCTCAGTGAACCACTGCAGCTTTATGTGAGTAGTCATAATCTGGTTCAATCCCCGGTTATATCGACAGAGCTCAAAGTATGTTCCTTCAATTTCTCTCTCTCTGTATTTTTTTTTTTTAATATAGAAAGACCAAATGTGAATATTATATACTGGTGTACATGCCTCTCTGCCTTTATTCTATGAAAATAAAGCATGCATAACATACATATTTCCCTCTTATGGAATGCTGTGCTCACCTCTTCAGGTACTCCTCCTGTTGCCACCAGAGCTATGTCTGGGCTCAGCTATGTTTTTCACACTATTTACTGGTGCTTCTATTTTGGAATTGTGTACATTTTCACAGCCAAATTTACATCAAAGGAACATCCATCACAGAAGGAAAAAACAGCTGAGTGGCACGGTGCTGCTGTTCTAAATTTGGTTTCATCAGAAACAAGAGCCAGAAAGAAGTGAGCAGAAAGTTTTTAGTGTTTTAATCTGGTTGACAATCACCAAGAGCTACTACTTAAGCCTATGGAGTAGCTCATTATGGTAGAAATTATCTCTGTGGATTAATGTAAAATAGTTATGAAGAGTTTTGAGTCAGGAATAAAAGTGCAAATAAAATACACAATGGAAAGTGGCCACAGGGCTTTTAAAGTTTCATGCGGTACAGTGATAGTGAAAAGTTTGCTTATCCTGCATATGAGTGGAGAAAATAGTTTCACAGGTTTAAATGTGGCTGTAATGTAATGGGTCTCGCAATAGCAATAATGAAGCAAATTTTGCAGTAAGTTGATAAATGCCTGAAGCAGCAGCAGAGCTGTTTTAAGAACTGCCCAAGAGCAGCAATTTGAGCTGTACTCAAGAAAGCAGTTTGCAGTTTAAGTAGAAAATTTGGTACCAGTTTTGAAGTTCCCTATGTCTACATTAGGCATGGACATTAACGTAATGAGCAGCGCGCAAAGCTAAATGCTACTGTAGTAAAATTACGTAGCTATTTGTACACTTTGTTCATACAATGGAATTTTAATGCAGTTACTACAAAGCTAGTTTAGTTAAATTGCATACTTGGGGTGGGGGAGTGGAATCCTAGCCTTAATCAATAGGTATTTTACCACTGACTTAGATGAAGTTAGACCCATCTGTGTTTTTGTAAAGATTTTGCTTAAGCATTTGGATTAAACGCAGATGTTTGCCAGCCTAAGTAAGCTTTAAAAAATAATTTATCTTGTCATGTAGGTTTGTGTTACAAGTTATAAGCAAGCAAGCGTATTGAGATGTTCGTTTGCTTCTAGCATGTTGCTGTTTCAGGTGGTAAATGAAATGGTCCTATTGCCAATGATTTATGTCCATAAAAATTAATAACTAGAAAGTACTATTTGAGGACAGATTTAATGACTAGAAAGTACTATTCAAGGACACTGAACTGGAGGTCAGTTTTGGTGAAGCGCCTTCCTTCAAAAGTAAAGTCTGATTTAAAAGTAGGTTACAGAAATTGGTTCAGAACAAACTGTTCTGATGGGTACTGTTCTGTTCCTGAACCATTAGTAACATCTGTTTACAAGTGCTGGCCTGGCTGCAGGAAAATCTTTTAACGCACTTAGTTTCCTTCTTTGTAGAAAAGCAAGAAAACGTTCTTGCCTTCAAAAAATGTTTGTTTTTTGTTTTTCTTTTTTTTTTTTTAAAATAGAACACTGTGTTTTGTACTCCAGGCTCTTCCTAGTTAAGGGTCAGTACCTATTCTCCTTAACATATTGGCTGCTTTAAAATTTTGCCTGTGCTGGTCTTTCTGAAGTAGTTTTTAAGGCTCCTTTCCCTTTTATTCTTGTTCTTCTCATGTGCCCCTTTTTTGTTTCATTGAAAAATCCAGCGCATCATGAGAGTGCCTCAGTATTCCTCTTTATACTTTTTCCATTTGCATTTTTGTATGTGATGTTTTATTCAGCGGCATTCTTTGACGCCGTGGAAAAACACACTGATCACAAGTACTTCAAAACATCATTTCACCCAAGGCTGCACTGTTTTTTTGTTTTGTTTTGGGTTTTTTTGCACGCCTTGTTTGATGTTTAGCCAACAATCTAAAATCGGGATGATAGGATAACTAACCTCTTGTCTGTGCCCATGGATTTTTCACTTCATTCTGTTTGCAGATCATAATGTCTTCCCTCCTAATAGCTCGGGCCTGTAATCTGAGAGGCATTTTTGACACAGCCTCCATCACGCACTGCTTTGTTTAGGCTACAGGTAGATCAGCTACTTGTTCCCCTGTCATATGTCTCAGATTCTTTTCCTTCTGATTATGGCATTCAGGTTTCTGGTTTTTTTTGCTTGAGTACTCCAATATTGTCTTCGGCTTGGAGTTTGCTCCTCGGAATTCCCTTCATGTTCACATCCACTGAGAACTAAAGTCATCCTCCCTGCTCACTGGTATGATCAAATTACTCCTGGGCTGAAACCTTCAAGTAGCTGATCCACCATCACTACATGCAACATGGGTGTTTTTTCTCCGTGTTTAAGAACTTCTATGAATAATACTGTTTCAAGCTCCTTCTGCTTACACTAATTCAGTGCTGTTTCAGCACTGACTTCTGCCTTTAACGTCGTATCAGTTGTGGTCTCTCAGGTACATGCGTTGCTCCACAGGCATGTTACTCTGCAGTTTCAGCTCTGTTGTGACTTCTTACGAGCCCAAAGCATTAGCTGTGGCATAGCTGCTGGTGATATTTGACTGCTGGTTGGTTGTTGTCATCCTGCCCTCTGAGAGTAGTTCATCAGAAATCACGGTTAAGAGAAGTCTTTCAGCTTTTTTCTTTCACTATGTGTGGTGCCGCGGTAGAATACAGCAGTGCTTTGGGTTCCGTGAAACGGGAGGTACAACTGTCTTTATTAAAGGCTATAGAAGTGAGCTATAGCTGATTTTTTACGTGTGTTGATTAGTAGTGCTATTCATTGCTAATTGCTTTCATGGATAGAGTTACAGATTTATGTCACCAGTCAAGGCGTAGGAACTTAGCTGGAATGAACTCAGTGAAGTCTTGTAAATACATATAAAATACTTTCAATTTTGTGTGTCTTTATGTGGCTGATGGTTGCTCAGATCAGAGGATGCTTTCATAGAGTTCATCTTGAGGACTTTTTTTTTTTTTTTTTAAATGGGGAGCAGTTGTGTGAACATACATAGCTCAGCTGATAAGGTTTCTAGGTGAGCAAGGAGAGGAAGGCTTGTAGTGGCAACAAACAAGACACCAAAGGGTTACAACGAGTGTAAACAGTATTGCAAATGAAATCGCTGAACAGAGGAGTGAAAAGTATCTAGAGGGTTGGTAATCATAAAAACTAGTGGTTTCATTGTTTGTATAGCTTGTAATATTCCCATGGATTTTTAAGTGAAAGGCAAGCTGTGACAAACATCTTAAGAATGTTTTGTATAAATGGAAGCTACAAGCGGTTGAATTTGCAGCAGGAAAAAAGCAAGTAAAGTACAAAAACAGCGTGTGAGCTATTTTCTGTAAATACAAAAAGCGAATGCATCACTGAACAGATGTTTACTGACTAAAGAGGCTTTTTGCACTGCTAATAATCCAATTCATGGCCTGGGCAACTCAGCTGTATAGAGAGCTGCTTGGAGAATATTGGTCATGTCATAGCTCACTTGTTTTGAATAGGCAGGGGGGGAAAAAAGAAAACCCAAGCACAACAGCATTATAAAATCATGTAATGACCAGAAAGAATTGTTGGACAGATTTTTTTGCAATTTAATCTTATTGCAGTCATGAAATATGCTGTTCTCAGTATTGTAGTTCATTATTGTCTTCTATGGCAGTGCAGGTGAGGGAAGCTTGGGGCTTAAATCTCTTAAAAAATTGCTTGTGTGTGAAGTCTACTTCTTTACCATTGTCTTAGTGCCCTTCAGTTCGGGACACAACATAGGCGTATGGCATCATTTAGGTAAAATTATTCTCCCATTATGCATGCGGAGTTGTCACCAAAAAAACATGGCAAGGCATTGCAAAGCACTGTTTAAACGTGGTGCAGAGCACTTTTCTTAACCTGGATGATAGATTAGATAAAAAATGTTAACACTGCTTACAGTGACAGCTGGCCTTTGCAGGTCTTGCCTATCATGTGTGTTTTTGTAAATTCCTCCAGGCAAAAGCAGAGATTTGTGCCCTGTTAAGCTTCCCCAGCAGTTTGTACCTGGTTCAAAGGTGCTTTATTTTTCATGTAATTGCAAGGAGCATGGAAAACATGCTGTGCTCAGGAGCTGTATTTGTGGCACTTTTGCACTGATTAGTGATATTAATGATTTTGGCTTTTTTTTCAGTATTTGAGACAAATTATTAAATGAAGAATTATTAAATTGGTCTTGATGCTTATGCTATTTCTTACTGTCAAAAAAATTAACTCTTTAACTGGAAAAAAACCACGTTATTGACAGAAGCAGGAAAAATAAACACTTAAAGCATTTGTTTTCATGTTTTGGCACCTGTTTGATTTATTATTTTAGGATAGAACTGATACTGCAAAAGGTGACATGTCAGTAATTCTACCTTTCATTGTCCTCTCTGGTCGTTAAGATGTTACCTGCGTACTTCTCTTAGTATGTATTTGTATACTGTTGACTTGTCACAGCAGCTTCCAAGTTTCTCAGCCAGGGAAGGATGCTGAAGCTCACAACTGCAAACCCAGATGGGTGCCTGGAGCTCTACACCTCTGTACTCCAGGAGGTGGCACCACCAGGGAGGGAGGGGGTGAAAGCAACCAATTAGTAATAACTAATTTTCCGTAGATATCTGTGAGGAAAATAGTTGTGGTGCATTAGGTGACTTGGTAGAGAATGGTAATAAATTGCCAAGTTCCATAATCCCATTTTGAAGGAAGAATTCTCATTTATGTTTGAATTTTTTTTAGCTTGAGGTAGAGGTCACTGCGCTGATTAAAAAAGAAAAAAAATCGAATAAGCCAAATACCCAAATGGCATTGTTATTCTGATGTGATTCATATTAGTAATTCAGTTTTTAGTTTTCACAAAATGCAGTTATTCAAAAAAGTGAACATTTACTAATGGGTGTTGCTTTGCTGAAGTGAGAGAAGGTAAGGCATGCACGTGTGCACACACTTAAAACTGGAAGTTGTCTCAACTATATTAAAGTACAGATAAAAATGACTTGTCCAAGTGTAGAATGTCCTAGTAACTCTAACTGTAGAGGTACTAGCGAGTGCTCAGGTTTTTATGTTAAACCAGCCACTTGTTTATCTTCTTTGAGGTGACCAGAACAAGAGGTAGACGGCTTTTCTTCTTAAAAATAGCCAAACTCCAAACATACCTGGCAAGTCTCTTTGGATAGGAAGTCAGTTTTGAAGGACAGTAAAATCCTTTTTGATGGATCCAGTTGCATCAGTACTTTGCTGTTGTAACTCTGTACTCTAGGCTGTTCTGCATGTTGCCTGATCCATGGTAACTTCCAGTGTGTGTGTTCTGTGTTTTCAGTGTGAAGATAATTTTATTTTCATCAATAAGCACTCTGACTGGACCTTTAAAAGGGTAGATGCATGTGTACAGTTCGGTCTGTTGTGGAGGAGCTAATGTACTAAGAAGCAGCATGTGTGTGTCTGATGTCAGCTTGCTCCCAAAACCACAACGTCAGTTGCATGTTTTCCTTCTTCCCAGGTATCAGTGAAAATATTGCAGTAACCTGCAGCTAGAGTCCACATATTCAAGTGGAGAAGGATTCTTAAGGTCTTAAAGCTGGTGTGCAAAATTAGAATTTTTTTAATAGCTTATGAACGTTTGTTAAAGTCCTAGCAATTTTTTTTTTTTTTTTTTAAATAATGACTTATTTTCTGTTATTATTTTTCTTTCAAGTTGACTTGGGAAATAAACCTTTCCCTATGAAACAATGGTATCATGAACACTTTGGGGGTGTCTCAGACATTGCATCCTCCCGCATTTCCTGCTTTCATTGTTAGTGCTTGGAGTTAGAAATTCAGCAGTTTTAATCCAAATGATGCGAGATGAGTATGGAAGGGAGGAAGGCTAAAATTGTCTGCGTGTCTGACATGCAGATGGCGGTAACACTAGAGTTAGGAGGAGAATAATTATCTTGTAATGGTGGTTCTCAACCCCTCCTGAGTTAAGGAAGAGAGAAAGGCCATGGATATATTTATTTTTCATAAAACCAGAATATATTAATTTGCTTAATTTTGAGGAAAATGAAAGTGAAATGGGTTTTTATGTGCCATCAATCTACTGAAATGCGAAAGGGAATAAGCATTATCTTTTAGACTATCTTTAACAGTTTAATTTTGTGCTTGACTGGCTTACAACATTTGCTTCTTTTAACAGGTGTTCTTTTTGACGTGTGGTATAGGTAAGAGGCTTTCAGTAAATTAGAGTTGCGAAGAGTGTACTTTAAGCATGGACTCTTCTTCTGGGAATTTGGAATAATAAAAATGATTGTTAGAAATTTATACTTAAATCTGCGTCTAAATTTACATGGATATTTTCTGAGTTCTTAATAAAGAATTTTAAATCACTGCTATAGCAATTAACTCTTCCAGTACAAAGTACTTAATAATGTGGTATTTTTTAATGTAAACAGTTTCAGTTGTGTATATTTGCTTTCCATTTATATGAAAGAACATTTTTGCAGAGGCAAATGAGTGTACTTAAAAAGAATTTATAGCAAATATACTTGAAACGATTTCTTTTCCTATTTGATGTTGTACCTGGTTCTCGTGCTTCTTGTCAGGTGGAAGATAACTGTCTGCCCCTCCATCTCTTCTGCCTATTCTTTTACAACTATGCTACCTATTTTCTCGAGTCTTTGTCACCTCTTCATCTCTCTGCCCTGTGTTTCCCATGTTTAGGGTGCCCTTGCCCCCATCTCCACAACATTTCAGGCACTCCTTGCAACAGACTATTGCTGTTGACGCTGTCCTTTTCCTCTACATACCCCTATGCAAAGTCATGGCTGATGGGGACCTTAGGGTGGAGGTAGAATTAGCAGCTCTGCAGATAGCATCCTAGGGAGGACATGAGTGAGACCCCTCTACCTTTCTTCATCTTTCACATATGCTAGTGTAGTGCAGGGTTCTGAGAAGGAACAGTTAACGTTCCTCGACAGCTTCACTGGGTTTCTTGTACTTCATACTACCTTACTGCATGTCTTACACTGTTTTTGGCAATGAATTTCCCTTTTTACTAAAAATCTGTTGGTAGCACTTGAGGAAGAATCAAGAGAACACTGTGAAGTGGTATTCATAGAATAGTTCGGGTTGGAAGCAACCTTTGAAGGTCATCTAGTCCAATGCCTCTGCATTGAGCAGGAGCATCTTTAACTAGATCAGCCAACTCCAACACATTCATGTCTTTCCTGTGCTAAGGACTCCAGAGCTGGATGTAGTACTTCAGGTGGGGTCTCACCAGAATAGAGCAGAGGGGCAGAATCACCTCTCTTGACCTGCTAGCCATGCTTCTTTTGATGCAACCCAGGATGCAGTTGGCCTTCTGGGCTGTGAGTGCACATTGCTGCCTCATGTCCAGGTTTTCTTCCACCAGTAGTACCCCCAAGTTCTTCTCTGCAGGTCTGCTCTTAGTCCCTTCATTCTCCAGCCTGTATTGATACTGGGGATTGCCCCAACCCAGATGCAGGACCTTGCGCTTAGCCTTGTTGAACCTCATGAGGTTCACACATACCAACTTCTTAAGCTGGTCCAGATTGCTGTGGTTGGCATCCTGTCCCTCAAGCAAATCATCTGCACCACTCACCTTGGTGTCAGCTGGAGACCTGCTGAGGGTACCCTCAATCCCATTATGTCACTGATGGAGATATTAAACAGCACTGGTCCCAGTATGGACCCCTGAGGGATACCACTTGTTACTGATCTCCATCTGGACATTGAGCCATTGACCACTACCCTCTGGATGTCACCATCCAAACAGTTCGTTATCCACCAAACAGTCCACCCATCAAATCTAATTGCAGGGCAGTGTTGCATTTGCTATACAAAAAAATATTTTTTTGATGCATCTGAGAGAAAGGGGAGTAGGAAGAGGGAAAGGCTGAGAAAGGAAGCCTTTAATTTAGGGGAATGTTTGTTCAGCTGTTGAATATCCTTACTTACAGTATTAATTGATGTGTTAAACTATTTTAATTATCTGAAAAGATAGTACATGGATTTGCATCTCAAAGTGGAGAAGTTAAGCGTCACTGTGAATCATACTGTGTATTTTGCGAATACAGTGCACTTGCTGTTCCTCCTGGCCTTGACAAAAAGAAATGTTTCATTTGTCTCTGAAATTTTTAACTAAAAGATTTGTGTTTTGAGTTATTCTAGGTGAAAGCATACATGTGTGTAATACAGTGCTGTACAGGGTTTCGTAAACTCCTTGCCCTTAAAAAAAAGTCTTTGTTTCATGAAGGATTCTTGACTGTAAGTAGAAAAAAAGCCCAGCCAGTATCCCTTGGCTTACAGCCAGCTTTAAAAAAAGTTATGTAACTAAGAAAAGCTGTGGATTGATGACTGGACTTTGAAATAACATCCATTGTCCTAGACAAGCTTTTTAATGCACTTCCTGATAAAGTTTAGCGTCTCCATCAAAGCTCACACAGGATCTAGTTTTGTGTGCAGCAGCGTTATCAGGACAGTTGAGAAAACCTGCATTAAAACTGGGCCAAAAAAAATCATCAGTCAACCTAGAACGCTAATAGACCACTTACTCCTCTTTCAAGTGGGTATTTTACAATCTGATTCACCTAATGACTGTCTGTTTATGCCAGCCTTGAAGTTTGAAGAGCAGGAATTGAGTGTAGCATAGGGAGCTGCGTAGCCAACACCAGCCAAAGATGCTGCTCTGTTCTGCTCTTGTCTCACATGGGTTTGTGGAGTGAAGGCCATGAGAAGGTGTCCATCTCAGCTGCTAGAGAATGTGTAATGCTTGCTGACTTAAAGTGTACAGAGGCATTAAGATGTAGAAAACATTCTTGAAGCTATGCTGAAAAGAACTGAAAATGGAGAATGTGGTAGTAAACATTTAGTTACCTGATTTGGTTATAAGAAATTAAATGTGGCCCAGGTTTCAGACACAGCCAGATTCAGACCACAGACTTGATCTGGCGTAGAATTTGAATGCTGATTCCTTTTGCTTGCTGAAGTAAAGAAGTACTGCCATAACTCAAAATCGAGTGTAGTTATGATTAACTTGTGTTAAATTATTATTTTTTTAATTCATATTTTGGAATCTACTGTTTGTGACTCAAGATCATAATGTAATCTTGTAAGCCATGGTAGAGCAGAAACTACCAACTCTATAAAATAAAAAAAAAAAGTAATCCTGAGGACTGGAGACAGCTGGTGGGTTAAGATCCTTGGTTTTACGCTGTCTTATATAGAGCAGGTTTCTTGATTAGGCAGAATAAATACATCTCTCTTACTCAGTCGGTGCATGCTGTGCCTGCATATGCACGTAGTATAGGTACCAGGATCTGCACTCTGTCAGAGCCCCACATTTCATATAGTCTATTAGACTGGTACTGTGTTTGACGTGGTGACATTGGTGGTAGTATGGAAGATGAGCAGCAAAGAGCTCTTTAGGTTAATGTGAGTGTAGAGCCTTTGAAAGATGGTGGATCATCTTGAACACAGAAGTGCTGTATAGAGTGTAGGTAAGACTGCGATGAGGCAAACCACCTCAGCTTTGGAGTGAAAGGACTAATCATTACATTTCTAATATCACTGCATATTTTACTTCTAGAATTGTTCTGGCCTGTTTATACTGTAGATTCTGAGAGAACATGTGTCTCAGGGTTGTTTCCAGTGGTGTCATGCCCAAAAGTGAAGGAGAAGGACTGAGAGGAACAGGAATTTTAAGAGAGGGATCCCATGGCTACCCGGTCGAGGTGCATACATTCATTTTAGGAGTCTACTAGGCAAATAAAGGGATTCTGGTTACAGGGGAATTATATTTGACTCTTGGCATTATGTCTCTGAAAGGGTTTAGAGGAAAAGCAGGGGCTTGAGCCAGACTAACAGTTATTGTGTAACTTTTTAATGTTACAAAAGTGAATTGAAATTTGCATGGCAGTTTTATCATCCTGTGGTATATAATTAGCTTATTATCAAGTGTTATTTATTAAAAAGTAATATGTTTGATTTTTACCATGCTGTGGAAAGGAACCTCAGAATGGAGTTTCATCAGTAACTTTTTGGTGCTATTGGTGGGTTCAGCAATAGTTTCTACTATCCCATGGCCCCATTCATGCATTCAGTACAAAAATTTTTGTGGCTTCATGGTGAACTGCAACAGGTAATTGGGACAAGTGAAGAACCATTATGGTCATTTGTGCTTTCTGAATAAATTTTTGGCTGATTAGAATTCTTATCTCAGTTCATTGTATAGCTATTCAAGCTTTTATGGCAATGCAAAGGGAAAGAGATAAGAATGAAGCTGTTAGGAATGGCAGGACTGTTGTGTTTGGTGGCTGAGGTAATCTATCTGTTTGAATTGATGGTCAGGCTGTACTCTGCGTTGCGTGAGTGCTGTGCTCTAAACAGGATCCGTGATGTGATAAGTAAAAGGAAATAAGAAAAAAAAACAACAACCAAAACCTCTTTCTTTTAGCTTTTTTTTTTTATTTTTAAGTGAAAAATTCTCTTGAAGCATGGTCGTGTCGACAGTTGTACCATTTCAGGTTGGCTGTTGATAGAAAACTTGTCATGGAACTGAAGTCCCTTTACTGTAGTCCATACATATGGGGCATTTCAGATGCAACTCGTATTAAGAAATGTGTGTTATTTCAGATGCTTCTGTCTCATTATTTACTATGAATAACCGTTTACTAGAATGTAGTCTGAATACCTTGTGCCTTTTATATTAAGCTGGGTGAAGGGAATTCTTGTGGGTTTGTTAGGAACATTCTTTATGGACTGATTTCAATGTGAAATTGAAATTGTTGTTGTGCCAGCAACTTCATGCATTTTAAAATATAGGAACTGAAAAAAAATAGGCATTGCATCTTGTGGGTAAAAATCCTTTATCTGACTAAAAAAACCCCAAACCAGTTTCACTTTGTAGTAGCTTTATCCTCCTATTGCCTCTGACATTGTAAGCACTCCGTTTTTTGGTAATAGTAGAAGTTTTATTCTTCAATTTCCTTCAGGTTTTACTTATAAAATCTAGTAAATTGAAGGAAATATCATTTGATGGTTGAATTAAGATACTGGGTTTTTTTTCTTCAATTTTTATCTTATTTAAAAAAACAAAACACAAAACTCTGCCACCTCTGTTTGCGGTTCACTTCTACAGAGATGATGCGTGGTCATGTGGCATTGAACATTACATTTTGGGCTGAACCATTGCCAGTGAGAACATTCACTCAAATCAAAGCCTCCAAAGTTTAAACATAAGATAAATTGAGTGTCAATTTTGAATCCTGATCTGCTTTTTTTTTTTGTCCTTAAAAAGCATGCCATTAAGCCTATGCTGCCTTTGTCTGTTTCCTTCAAATGTATTTTTCATTTGTAAAATAATTTAACTATCTTTTTGCTGTTAGCTCATTGATAACAAATCCTAGCAAAGCAGTAGTATGAAAAGTACAGTGTACAGCATCTGTATGTTACACAATAAATTAAGGTGTATGAAAGATAACTTCCCTGCTTTTTCACTTGTATTAACATTTCACAGAATGTGAAATCAAGGTAAGTAAACATTTTTGGTTAAAATGTGCTACTCCTAATTAGAAGAAAATTACGTATATAGAGGGCAGAATTATTAGTGCTTATTGTTTTTATTATATTAGAAATGTCACTGTGCTTGAGCGTCTTTGTACATCTCAGGGAAGCCTGAGATAATTTGGTGAAAAATTAACAAGTTCATTTCATCACATTTAATGGATTCTTAAATCTGTTATCAGCTTATCAAAGGAAACATTAATTGACTAGCCAGCTGTTTCCTGTTTTCTGTCCAGCAGCTTCTATTAAAAACATTACAAAACATGTAAAGCTCTTTATCTGAGGGAGATGAGAAGTTACTCGTGCCAAATTCTGCTCAGGCAGTGAGATTTAAATGATAGTTTCTTAGTTCAGTGCATGTTGGGTGACCAAGATCCGCTGGCAGGTACTGCTTCGTATGTAGGCAGGCTACATTAGGAATTGGCAGAGAAACCCCTTTTGAAACATGATACAGGCGGTGAGCACGCCAGAGTGCTGCGTTTTTGGAGGGGAGCACGGCATGACGAAAACTGAACGTGTGGTTGCATTTTCCTCACGGCACACAGGAATCCTCTGATAGCAGTGCAGTTCTCAGACTAGGCTCGTAAACTGAGGGCAGTAAACAGGCACATACCAAAGACAAGCTCTGCCTTTCTGAATTTGCATACTTTAAAAACGTAAAATGTACAAGTCTTGTTCTGCATGAGTAGAATAAGTTTCATGCATTAGGTTTACGGTGTTCATTCCTAAGCTTGGAAATTACTTTCCCCAGCTACAAGAAGGGCCTTAAGGAATCATTTCGTATTTCAGTTTCCATTTTGTGAGATGGCTGGGAACTGCAAAGGTCCCCTTGGTCATGGAGTATCTCTGTTGCTCTTGCAGAGGTGCCCAGTTAACGGGGGAGTGGGGTGGAGGTAAATGGCCTCCTTTTGTGTTGGTACTACTCTTTCCACTGGGCCAGTGCAAGACAAATCATGACCAATCTTAGCAGCTCTTTCTCTTTCCAGAAACCAGTTTGTCCTTCCTGGGTATTAATACAGAACTCTCAGGGTACGGAGACATCTTTGAACATTTGTCTACTGTTTACAGGGTCTTTTTTAATGTGTGAGAGCCACATTTCTGTTTGAGTTAGGATTATTAAAAGTAAAAATCACATTTGCCATTAGTGCATATGACCAAAAGCCCAAAGCCTTATTTGGTTTTGGTGTGAAGAATGAATGTGATACTAATTCTCAAATTAAGACCTGTAACAGTAAAAGTTGCTTCTCTTTTTTTTTTTTTTTTTTGCTTTCATTCAAATTACTTCCTCAGAGAGACCGTGCTCGCTCCATACTTGGATTTGTTGTTACATTCCACTCCCTCTCCCCCACCTTAAATGTCGTACTGTTTTCAGTGATGACTGAAAGGTGACTTTAGAAAGTTTTGTTCCAAGAGTGGAGGGCAAGTGTTGGTCACACTGGAGAGAGGTAGAATGCAGCAGAAACCAGGGTGCTGTCATGGCTTGACTAGCAATGAAGGAGAATAACTCCAGTAACAGCAAATAAAAAAGGAGTGGGAATAGAGCAGAACTTTGCATTTTGTATTTAGACTTGAGGGTAGTGTCTCACTGGATATCTTTGTGAGTTTCGACTTGGCGTTTATTTTAGTCCTTGCTGGAGAGCTCAGATGGAGTCATTTTTGGAAAAAAGTCAGGGATAATACAGTTTTCCAGCCATACTGGGTTTTAGGATCATTATGAAAAATGCACCGTATCAACACACAGCTGGATCTTCCTTGAAAAAGAATAAAAAGGCTTGCAAGGTATATGCCATGAGCAGAGGCAAACTCAACTTGATTAGGGAAGCTTCTTCAAAACAGAGTACATTTGATTTTTGGGTTGGAGATGCTTAATAGTTTGGGGGTTTTTTATGATCTCTTATTACATCTGTGGTTACAAATGCTGACAGCTGCAAGATCTTGTTGTGGCTTAGTATATTTACTTCTCTCCCAAATGGAAACGAAAAAAAGGAAAAACCTAGTAGACTGAGTAGTTACATAATCTGTCATATCCTTTCATTTGGAGTCAGTTCAAGTGAGGCTGTCAGTGGTGTGAGAGATTCAAATGTGAACAGCAAGTTATGCATGCTAGAAATAAAAAAAATAAGATCAGAGACTTTGTCCCACAGTCTCAGCTGAAAAATATGGTTAGATAATCAGCTTAAATATTATGTCCTGTCCTTCCTGTTGCATATGAAGTTGGCTCATAGGAAAGGGGAGAGCGTGTCTTTTCATCTGCTAGCTAATGGAAGACTATGAAATCCTCTAGCATCCACTGCTCACAGCATACATCTTGAGTTTGGGAGGTGTGAGAGAGACTGTGGAAGCAGATCACCTGAGACCACGATGTGGTCACAAGCCAACTCTGGAACCATAGTTACTCCACAATCAGATCCATTTCTGATCTCATTAGTAGATCATTGTAAACAGTAAATTAAATGTTATATGCCCTTTTCTATAACACAAAAGAAACTGCTTGGTAGAACAGTGCTGTGAGGCAAGAAAGGCTATGCAGCAAGCCTGTATGCTCTTTTTGGTGCACCTGAGCTACAGCTGGTTTATATTGTATGTAATAACTCATGCAGTTTCTTAGAATCATTTGTTTCTCAGAATCTTGGACAAATTTGGCTTGAATGGGATTTCTGGAGGTCATTTTGTTTAATCTCTTGCTTGAAGCAGGGGGCTGTCTTCAATTTTAGATCAGGTTTCATGCAAGTGTTGGCCAGTTTGGGAAATCCTCAAGGAAGGGAAGTCCCCAGCCTTGCATACTGCCTGCTTATGTGTTTAATTGCTCTTGATGGGAATATTTAGGTTTTTTTCTTAAAGCACATGCAGAATTTTGAACAAGTTGCAACTTGCAACTGCATGGTTTTGTCTGTCCTTTGTGCACCTCTGACAAGAATCTGCTCCAGGCTTTTCTAAATACCCTTTGGTTAGCAGAAGATTCCCCTTTATCTTTGTCCATACCGAGTAAGTCCTCATTTGCCATATTCTTTAACGCCCTAATTATCTTAGAGGCCTTCCTGGATTTCCTCTTGTTTGTGGATAGGTGTCTTGTCCTC
>VZZY01019366.1:30162-46744 GCA_013400335.1 Eurystomus gularis
ATGAATACCAAGTAAAGTGCAATAATCACTTTTGTTCTCCCATCCTTGCGTTCCTGTGGCCTAGGATTGGGTTGGCTTTCACTGCCGCAAGAATGGTTTGCCTTTGTGGCAGTTAAATTACTTTATCCTGTTTTGCTTCCCTGCTTTTTCTTTGCACAAAATTCATGCCAATGTCTCTTAGTGTCCTTCCTGCATGGAAAAATCAAGTCTAAGTGACCAGGATAATTTAGTTGTGATTGTAAAGGAAACAAGCACCAGTTTGTTAGCAATGACACCCGTAGCTGTGAAGCTCTGTGCTTTGTACTGCTCTTTTACCTCTGTGAGCTGAATTACAGCTAGTACAGTGTAGCCTAATGTATTGTTCCTCCAAATGGGTCATGTAGACCTATTTAATATTACTCTGGGTATGGAGCCTTGTGTAGTATATAAACACCATGCTGTTGGTTTTCTTCTCCTCTGCAGCTTGGATGAATTTATTTCCCACCTTTTAGTTAGTGATGGGTAATACCTAGAGGAATGGCTAGCCAAAAGTTTCAGGTCTGGATGTAGATCAGAGACATACTTTGCAGATAGTTAATAATAAAAAAATATTAATTGAGAATATCAAGTCTTGTGAAAAAGTATCTGGATAAAATTATCCAAATCCTGAAGACATATTTTGGAATTTTTCTTCCTCTTTTTGTTATAACTTGTTATAATACTGCAGTTTTTAAAGCAAAGAATTCAAGAGTGATTGCAGGTTTTCTGCCTGAGTGCCAGCTATAATGACCTGTCAGCAGTTTGAAAACACAGTAATGTGCGTACTTTCTTTTAAAATTTAAATTAAAAAGAGATGTTATGGGCTGAATTTTCTTTTTCTTTTTCTTTTTCTTTTTTTTTAACTCTGCTTGATTTTTTTTTTTTTTTTTAAGTCAGTCTGTAATTCTACAGGGTCAAGCAAAGTATTTATGAAGAGGATTCAGCATTTCTTTTTTTTCTTTTTCTGGAAGGTTTTTTTCAGGTATGTGTTGCTAGTGGACATCTGCCACTTTGAGAACCAGTGAATTTCTTCTGACAGGACTTGGCTGAGGAATGCATGGGAGAAATATTAGGCCATTGTTTCTGCTCTGAACCGTAATCTGCACTCCTAGTAAACTGAAAGAAGAGAATTTTGAGTTTCCAGTAGTTTATTTGGAGTACCAGGCATTCTCCAGCTGTGAATGCAAATCTATGGATCAGAGGGCAGAATTAGTTACATGTAGCTAATTTTGACTGCTGATCAGTTTCCAGACAGGGGTCAGAATATTACTTTCTGTAATGCAGACAAGACATAGATAGATTCTTCCTGGAGGCCTTTCAGCTCTTCCATTCCCACACGACATCTGCGTGGAAAGTACAACCATCTGCTCCCTGGCCTTCTCCCTCCTTCAGTCAGTCCCTGGGGGACCTCCACTTTTTCTGTCTTCCTCTAGTACAACAGTCCGCCCAACAAAACAGCTAGACTGTCTTCTCCTATGAAATCCTTTTGCTGTATTGTTAGTGTATATGTAAGTGTTTATTTATTATAAAAGGCTCTGTGTAAGAGGAAGGTGTGTAAGAGCCTGAACAGGGGCTAGATCCCTTCTTCAGAGCCGTTAGCTTCAGTGGTTTCAACGCAGTGAGGGGTGGAAAATCCAGGTATTGTCTTCCTGCTTACAGAAGCAATATACTTTCTTATTATGGTCTATACTGGATATTCAGCCCTTCTAGTAAGTTTCCACAGCAATTCTCATGCCAATTCAAGAACAGGATTTATGTTTTTGACAGTTCTTGGCAGGTAGACTTGTGGTAGCAGTGTGGGAGGTTAGTTCAAATTGATTTATTATAGATACACAAATGGACTCTCTCTGTCACCATCCCTATGATTTCTTATATAATTATTAGAAATGATGTTTCATAAGCCGATGATGACTTCCATTTAACTTCCTATTTATGCTGTATATATGTGCTAGTAGAACACCATTTTACCTATCACCTGGGGTTCATGCTTTGAAGTGCTGGGGCCTGAATTGTGGTCCCCAAGTTGGAGTTGACCTGGGAATGGGTCACAACCTAGCAGAATGTTTTGGTTTTCCTATTGGCTTCATGTTCCAGAGGCAGAACCTGGCCCACCTGTGTCTCTGTGGCTCTGTCCTCACCCAGGTGGTCGTGGTTGGGGTGGTGGGTGAGGCCAGGATTATATTAACCAGGAGCCAATTAGTTAGACGAGCTTTGTGTTGGGTGTGGCTTCTGTTGGGGCTGGTTGCACCTTGCTGAGCTCTCAGTGGTGTCCTTCCATGTGAAGGGCCACTGATGGAGCCATCTCTGTCTGTTGTGTCCAGCAGGTGATGCTGGCACCACAGTGGGCAGTGGAGGAGCTGGGCCCACAGGAACCTATGGCAGGACTGTCTGAAAGCAGACTTGTGAGGGGCTGTTGCTGAGTCCAGTGTTGGCCTGTGTGATCAGGCAACTGATGGCAGCATAAAATGATCATGGCTGAAGCAGCACAACATGCTTCAGCAGCACTCCTCAGAACTGCCATGGATTTTCTGTGGCTGATATATTCTGCACCATGCAGCTTTCATTTAGGGTTCTCTTTAATCCTGTGAAGAAGTCACTAACCCAAATTCAAGATTCTTTCCAGAAGTACGTTGTATTGTAGTCATCTGCTTTTAAATTTGAATGACTTTAGCAGCCTTACCTAAGAAACACTTTTCTGTCTTGAACAAAGCACTGAATGTTTTGCATATGTATGTATAGGATCCAGATAACTTTGAATGTTTGGAGGACCCTTGGTATTTCAAACATATTAAACTAAAAATGCCTAAAACATTTTCACTCAGGCACAGCATAAGGGATAGGGAAATAAGTAAAATGGGAGGGAAACGTTGTTTAAGCATTGAGCTTTACTTTGTTCAAATGGAATTTTGGCTGCTACTTTGGCTCCTAGGGAAGATGTATCTTTGAATAAGATGTTCTCTGAAGAATTTTTTTCTTTCAGCTTGATTCTAGAATGGAGTTGTAACGGTGGTTTTAATGACAGTAGGCAGTGGTTTGACAGAAACACAATGGTTATGACTTCACTGCAAGATCTGGTAGGTGGGAAGCCTTTCCAAAAAGATCAGAAGAGAAACAAAGAAAAGTGCTTTGTGTTCAAAAGTTTTTGCTGCTCAAAATGGGAAAGTTTCGTGTTCCTGTCAATCAACACAAGTATGATCAGACAACATGTGACATTGTGAAGTAAAGAGCAGTATGTTCACTTTTGAAAGGTACAGTGAAGGTGTGGGGTTGGGAGGGGGGTAGTAGAAAAGCTGCCATTTAGAACAAGGTGGTAGTCCAAAATTCATCATACTTGTTTGTGTTAAAGTTTCAAAACTCATTTTATTTCAAGGTTGTTCTGTCATCTTTTCCTTCACTTGGCCTGTCCAGAATTTTTTGGTGCGTGTTAGCTGTAGTCACTCTCCTTCTATTATTTATTTTATTGATAACACTTATTAAGTATTTGGAGGTTTTTTCCAGTGGTGCAAGGTAATACTGTAATAGTTCTAGTTACATAATGCAGAGCTCAGTTTTTCTGTCTACCACCCTATTGTCTGACATTATTTTTAAAGTCTCTTTTGATATAAAGGCATGGTAATTTAGGGAGAGTTCTGAGACTCAATTACCACTATGTTAGAGGATAGTTTAAAATAATATTAAGTGGTTGCTGTAGCTGTTATGGTCGAGTATGAAATTAGGTGAAGTATTTCTTTATATGAGCAAATTCAACAGTGTTTTGCAGTAGGGTATTTTCTTTGTATAAGTATTTTGGGATGGACTATAGCTGGCTTCTGGGGGAGACAGATCAGAAGCAGATTAAAATGATGATATAATTCCTGGATTACATTTCTGCTTTCTTTTCCAAATAGTTGTATAGATGAGACTCTTCATTTTGACCCTGACATTCCTTCTCTAAGTTAAATTGCTTTTCCCTAAACATCGATTTTGTTGTACTTTCCAGAGAACAGCAGTTCTCTACGTGTTTCTAACGGGTAGTAACGTACTGGGAGATGTTGGCACTCAGCCCCTTGTCATGGTTGCAGTAGGGAGCAGTTACAATGGCTTTACTTCTCATGCTTCATTGTTTCCTTTTAGCATGCGGCTGTATTAGCAGATAGATGCGCCGTCTGTCGTCCTGTGCTGTTCTCCAAGGGAGTTCAGGGTGTAGCTGCTGCAGCTGTGGCAGCTCCATCCCACAGTCTTCTCTTTTGTGCTACATTTTAAAATTTGCTTTGGTCTGACCTTGGACTTGCTCTTATAAACTGTTTCTCGTTTCCATTGGCTCCTTCATTATACCAGTGACAGACGTTTACAGAGTTTAGTGAAATGACTATCTGATGTTGATGATGGACCTGCTTCAAATGGAGGGCTAGACAATGTGACCTCCTTAGAGGTGGGAGTCATGATTCTACTCCACTCACAGTGGTAATTGCTGCCATTCAAAATTAAGTTGTTAAACAATGAAAATAGGAGAACTTGGAGGTGGACCAGGCAGAAAGGTCAGGCAGAGAAAGTCTCCAAGTGTGAGTCTTCTTACTGACCAACTACGAACACTGAAATAAAGCTTCTGGCCCTAGGAGGTTTTGGAAGAAGACTGGAGTACGTGCTTGACACAATAGCCAGTGCTCCTAAAGCTTTCTTGTAGCAAGATTTTGCCACAATTTCCCTTACAAGTAGTGATCAGAGCTGGCTGCTGGGATCTTGCCACCATCACAATCTTTTAACTTCATTGTTGCAGCCATTTAACCATGCTAAGGCATCAAAAAGCCTTTATTTTTTTCTTTTTCCCTAGACTGTGAATTTTTCTGTCATAGCATCCTCCAGGTGGTTTGTGCAGGGTCAGAAAAGCTCTGCAGCCTTTGCAGAGGAAGTGGTGGGAATAAGCAGCCATGGACAGGGCGGTGAGAGCAGTACCATGGTAGAGAGTAGCAACGTTGATGCAGACACACATAGAACTGCAGCTGCAAAATAATTGAGACCAGACACAATAATAAGAGCTAGTGTTGAGGTAAATGAGTCTTTATGCCCTTTGTGTAAAGTATGCTTGTCCAGCTATACGTTAATATGTCAAGTTTAAGACCCTATGTGAGAAGAAAATGTAGCAAATGGCCCTGATGGGAAAGAACAGAGATAATTAGCATTTTGTTTAGTACTTGGCAAAAAGTTGGGCAATATAGAGAGAGGAAATGATCCATTCTTGAGGAAAAAAGGGAGAGAGAGAGGGGTTCAGAATTTGAAATTTATCCCAAAACCACAGTGTGGTGCTTAAGTGTTTCATGACCTGTCATCTAGATGCAGAAGAAGAGACATCGAGAAGAGTCTTCCACATCTGATTTTAGGATATATAGCATAGGTATGGAGTTCCTTTCATTTCTGTCACCTGTGCATTTTTCATCTTTGTAACTGTGTTGTCTGTTTGGGGTTTTAGAAGTACTTGCATTTGCTTTTGTATTACCTGTCCTTCCTCCCCCCTCTAGTTAGTGTTGGATGGAAGCTAGGTAGCAAATATCAAAGCACTCTGCTCCTTCCAAAGCCTTAATGCTGGCACGTTGGGTTGCTCTGGCACGAAGCAGCGGTTTATCAGTGTAAACTTCTGTTCATAGTTCAGGTTCTTCTGTATCATAAGAAGAAGGTGTTACAAGCTCTATGGGTCATGGTAAGACCATGTTAGGATCACATTAGTGGTGTCTTTTGGAGAAAATTCTGGTGACTATTAGCTGGTAGACTCTTCAGCATACTGCTGTGTGCTTGAACCCTGAGTGTTTCAAGTAGTGCAGAGTAGCATGCACCTGGAATCTGTTGAACTGTTCTCTGACAGAAAGGCAAGACAGTGAAACCACCTTTCTGAAAAACGACGAGGCAAACCACAGGGGTGACCCAAGCTATCATGAGTGAATGGTTGGATCTATATCTTCACTCTCTGTGTTGTTTGTTCACAGTCATACGTGATGGAGAGAACTGTAATTTTTAGGTAATTTCTCCACCATGTTTTGAGTTTAAGTCTGTTTTCCTAACATTCTTTGCAGTCACTTCAACTTCATACCCTTTGAATGTTGACTGGAGTTGTTCTCAGTTTCATTGTCCAAGTGATAACTGAAGTATTGAGTGCTCCCACACGCAGTATTGAGCTTCATGGCACTTTGTAAAACAAGTTGTATCATTTGGACTGTGAACCACTGAAAACGTTCTGAGTATTGTTCTCCAACCAGTTTTGTGCCCATTCTGTAATAAGTACTTTCATATAAACCATGCTTCTATAGATAAGTTATGAGAATGTGGGAAATTATGTAAAATAACCTCACTGAACTCAAGGACATTATAGGAAATAATCTGCTTCCTCTCTGTCCACAGAATCTGTTTCTCTGTCATTGAAGGAAAATAAATTGATTTGATGGAATTTTCTTTTTCTTGACAAGTCTATGCTGGCAATTACCCATCTAGCTTGCTGCTAGGTGCTGAGAAATAGTTTCCTAGCAGTTCTTGATCTCTTCTACT
Source organism: Eurystomus gularis (assembly GCA_013400335.1). NCBI lineage: Eukaryota > Metazoa > Chordata > Aves > Coraciiformes > Coraciidae > Eurystomus > Eurystomus gularis. Next base: position 36,694 of record VZZY01019366.1, read on the forward strand.
AGGTTTCCATGAAGGGAGTGTAGTGGGTCTCATCCCATTCTTCAGATAGGGAGATGGAAGGCTCCCTCTGAAAAAGATATTTGTGTCTATTTTTGGACACAGTAGCTGCTGGAGGACAACTGTGTCTGTGTTTTGTCCTGTAGTACCTAATTCTGTTATCACAGAAGGCATAGAGTGTCATACACTCTACATTGCCCTCTGCCCTTTTCTTTTTTGATAGCCACTTTGCTCTAGTTCCTTGACAGCTTCTGTCTCTGAGTCCCTAGAGCTAAAAGAATGTTTTCTTCAAATTTCATGGATGGCTTATAGATATGGTTGGAGTTCTTTACAGCTGTAAGGTGAATAGAAGAAAATGGAGATGTGCATGGTGAGAAGTTGATAGTTTGGATAGTAAAAGACAGGCAAGAAGTTTTATCCAATTTTTTCTGTGTGTGTATATATATATATATGTAAAATACACATGTGCATATATATGTATATTAAAGTGTGTTAAAGTTGCTTCTAGGGTTTTTAGCAGCTTCTAGCATATATGAGAGTTTTGGGATGGGATGTTGGAAAAGTTGGAGGTCTCATGAGGTAGCGTGTTGTATGTATTATATTGATAGCATACATGTCCTGATTATTGTGGCGATATTATTGGCAGCAGGGATTTATATTGTTCTGAGAGTGGCAGGTACTCAGAGCAGGTGACCGTACTGCCATTTTCCTTGCAATATTGTCTCCATTTCTGGTATCTGAAGGTTGTTTAGAGCAAATGTGGGACAGTACTTGACTCTGGCAGGAGAAAGAAGCTGTGCTCACAGAAATGTATGTACTCAGTGCCAAAACAACAGTTGCTTGGAAGTGTCATTGAGCCTTTGCCAGAGAAGCTACTGGAGCTCTGTGCCAAGATTTACCAGAAAAGGAAGGATAGTTTTTCTCCAGTTCTCTCACAGGCAAGTTCAAACCTAGAGCCCCTGAGCTAGAAGCCGTTGTATAACAACAGTAACACAATAATGACAAATAAAGGAAATGCAATTTCTGCTAAGCATGTTAATAAAGGAGGAAGACACAGTATACTTGGATTTCTGAAAGGATTAATGAAAGGTTACTCTGCTCTATGGAGCAGTGTCAGCATTTTTTTTCTGCAGTGACAGACACCAGTCTACCAGAGTGGTCTGTGTGAAATGCAGAGAAAATAGCATTTTTCATGTCTAGGAAAAATGAAATAACAGTTATTTCCACTTTATGAATCTGTGCTTGGCATCAGGAATAAAAACTTCTCACTAAACTTTAGGAGCAGAGACTGCCCTTCCCAAATTCTGTATTGTTTATGAACTTGTGTTGTGATACATGGATGTACAGAAAAGTATCAGTGCCTACACCTCTGCATTTGAACAGCCCCAAAGCACAATGGACAGGGCGGGATAGTAGTTGGAAGGTAAAATTCCGGATTTATTTACTTTCCTTAAGAAGGCTTCCTGAGCTTTAAGAAAACTTAGTTTGGATATGTTTGTTTTTCTGGAAGTCTTTATGCACTTTATGCCTTCTTAATTGTGGGCAGTAATGAAGCGATTCCTGTTTTATTCAGAACAGTGCAGTGAGCTCTTGTGCTTATATGCATGTTTATTCTTACAGTATAATTTTTGATTATTTTTACAACATCTTGAGTCAGTTTCTGTCAATCAGTTGTATTTAGGTAGTTTTACATTCTTCTAGCTTCTAACATTTTTCTTTCTTTTTTTCTTTCTTTTTAGTCCTTTTCTTAAGAGATTTTTTTCCTCCCCAGATTTAGTGATCTCTTAAATATTTTTCCTGAAGTACATGGTAAGCAATGAATCTTTAAGTGAATTGTCAGATAGAGGGATGAAACCCAACAATGTTGATCCTTTTTCGTTTTCCCAGTAGGATGACAGATAAATTAGTCCCTGTAGTAACAGAACCGTTGAACAGTTGGAATAGGTTGGAATGGACTTAATATATTGCATTGTATACACAAAAGTGTATGTGTGTATCTCTGTAAATGTGTGTATTGTAGGATCCCATCCTTTATGTATCTATTTATGAACACATTGATTTCATATTCTTAACTGGGGATGATGATCATCTCTTCAAGCAACTTCCATAACTCATCTTGTGAGACAAGGCGGTTCTTCATCAAATCCCATTGTGTCTAGAGAGCAGAGAATTTTTGTAAGGGGCACCATAGGTTCATTTGTACCATCTGTTGAGAGTTTGAAACTCTGAAACATCTCTGTTTGCTCAATATCCAGTGAAGGGTGATAGCAGAAGAACTTGTGCAAGGAAAGTAAAAAAACTTTGCAAAGTCGGCTTTCGTCATTGACTAATCCTATCAGTATCATGGGACCATGAATCACAGAATCACTGTGGTTGGAAAGGACCTCCAAGATCATCAAGTCCAACCATTATCTAGCTCTACCAGACCACTTCTACACCATATCCCTGAGCACCTCATCTAGACGGCTTTTGAACACATCCATGTTCCATGACTCAACCACCTCCCTGGGCAGCCTGTTCTAGTCCTTGACAACCCTTTTGTTGTAGAAGTTCTTCCTAATGTCTAACCTAAACCTCCTCTGGTGCAACTTAAAACCATTCCCTCTTGTCCTGTCAGTCGCGGTGTGTAAGAAGTGGCGAGCACCCGCTTCCCTACAGCCACCTTTCAGGTAGTTGTAAAGAGCAAAAGGTCACCCCTCAGCCTCCTCTTCCTCAGACTAAACAACTCCAACTCCCTCAGCCAGTCCTCATAAGGCCTATCCTCAAGACCCTTTACCAGCTTGGTTGCCCTTCTCTGCACCCTCCCAGCACCTCAATGCCTGTCTTGTACTGTGGTGCCCAAAACTGAACACAGTACTCGAGATGCGGCCTCACCAGTGCCGAGTACAGTGGGACAATCACTTTTCTAGTCCTGCTGACCGTACTATTCCTAATACAAGCCAGGATGCCATTGGCCTTTCTGGCCACCTGGGCACACTGCTGGCTCATGTTCATCCAGCTGTCCACCAGCACCCCCAGGTCCCTTTCTGATGAGCAGCTTTCCCAAGTCTATATCTTTGCAGGGGGTTGCTGTGGCCCGAGTGCAGGACTCGACACTTGGCCTTGTTAAAACTCATACAATTGACCATGGCCCATTGGTCCAGCCTGTCCAGGTCCCTCTGAAGGGCCTCCCTACCCTGAAGCAGATCAACACACCCACCTAACTTGGTGTAATCTGCAGACTTACTGAGGGTGTTTTCAATCTCCTCATCAAGATCATTGATAAAGATGTTAAAGAGGAGCAGCCCCAGCACTGAGCCCTGAGGGACACCACTTGTGACAAGTTGCCAACTGGATTTAACACCATTCACCACCACTCTGGGCCCGGCCATCCAGCCAGTACGCAATCCAGGATTGCTTGTTTTCAGAAATACTGGAAAGGATGTCAATAAAATACTGCATGACTTGCACAGCCTTTCGTTATAGATGTTTTGACAAGAATGATGTTTACAAATGTTGATGTCAAATGGACTTCTGATTTAAATAGACATTGGTAGCTGGAGAGATAAAGGATCAACATAAGCATCAACATATTCTGGCTATAATCAGAAAAATGGCCCATGGGTGATCATCTGGCCAAACAAAGGACAGACATGAAGACCTTCTGCAGCAGAATCTGTTTTGATACATCTTAATAAAAATTAACGTTTTTCTGTATGTTGAATAGATATCTATAACCTTCCTCTTGGTTTTTTACTTATCTGGAATATAAGATGCATACTTTCAGATTGAGAAAGTGTCAGATATTTGTTTAATGAAGCAGTATCTAGAATATAAATATGTGAAAATCTTTACAAATCACTGAGTTGTCTAATTCTAATTTGAACTATTTCCTGTCAAGATAGTTGATGAACAGAAATACTACTATAAGAAGTCACTCAAGTTATATTGATTATAATTATCATTTGCCAAAGTTTATGCTAAGGAGTTGGATAAAATTGGTTATGAAATGAAGAAAAAATCACTAATGCATTAAAGAAAACAACAACAGTTAATTTTTAACCATTACTTTAAAAACAGACAGGTGTGGCATGAATCATGCAATGAATTACCCCTCAAAGCCTCCTGTTTTGACTTTGGCTCTAAAAATCAGCTCTGCAGACCTTGCTAAGCCTTGCTTTTCTGAAGACAGTGTTACGAAAACGTTAGAAGTAGAAATGAAAACTAAAATCACGTTTTAAAAAGATTTCTCTAAGTCCCTACTTGTACATGGTTAACAGAAAAGCCCTGCTGTCCTACAGTACTGATTCAAAGGATGATACTCTGCTAACCTCCAGGTACCATACAGCACATTTAAAAAAACTTAGTGCTAAAGTGGTGCTCTTCCAAAAAGCTGTAGTGAGTATACATGCTAATTTAGCAAAAGGGTTGGATGTGTTAGAGTGGATTATTGGTAAAGGCTGGAGCAAGTGAAAAACCCAAGGAAGAAGATAGCTGATTGCTATTGGAGGCTGAGGAACACAGATTAATTGTCTTTTACAGAAATCCATTTGCTTTAAAAATGTTTGCTCATTCTGAGTGGAGTTGGTGCAGAGGAGAATTCCAGAGGGTATAAAGACTGAAAACTTAATTGGATCAGTCAGTTAAAACTAAGGCACTTGAAGTAAGCAAGGGATCATCTAGGATGTGCTGAGAAAAATCAGACCTTTAAGACTTGGTTAGTTTGACATGTATTATAGGAAAATAATACTCATTTTTAAGAGTTGAGCCCCAGAGACATATTGATCCTTTCAGATGGGATATGTACAATGTAATGCAGATAACCTATCTGTTTTATCCTGTGAAGTCAAAAAGCTCTGCAAAAAGTGTATTGATTAATTTCCCTCCTCTATACCTACACAGTCCCTCTCATTGGCATAATTCCAATGCCCTACAAGTATTTGGTTAATTCATGTCCCATGGTAGTATGAGACTGGATATTCTGAGGTTTTATATATGTCTTTTACTGGCAGCTTTTTACTGGCCGCTTCTACAATGCTCATTTTGTAGCTGTGTAATTATACTCAACGGTTGCAAGGGACTGTGTGTGATTTTTATTTTGTTGTTGTTGTTTTGTTTTTTTTTAACCAGTACATCTGTTTAATGCAGTATTAACACCTGTACAAATTGAATTGATGATGTGGCATCCAATTTTAATTTCATTGAGCAGTTAGGAAAAGCAGCTATTGTAGAAAGATTGTATCCTGTAAGCACCACAGACATACTCTTCTCTGAGTCAGATTTTGTGTACTGCTTGACACTTATGCCCAGATACCGAGCAACTTTGATCTCATGCACATTGCAGTGAATAAAGATTTTTGCCACTGTCTGACATAAGCAGGCTGTGGAGCCAGGGGTCTCAGGAAACAGGCTAGGTTAATTGCTCATGGATTGCAAAACTGGCTGAAAACCTGTACTGCTATAATTCTCAATGGCTTGCTGGCAGTAGCTAAAGATTCATGGAAGAGATCTCATTTGGCCTAATGGTCATACAAGGTAAGTTTGCTACATTTGCTAGTAGTGTTAAACTGGGAGGAGCTGCTGGCATTGTGGGAAGACTGGGTTATCATTAATAACATTCTTGACAACCTGGACTGCAAAAAGACTGAAATAAATCAATTCCTTTAGCGCAAGGAAGATAAAAGTCTTCAAATAGTTGTGAAATAAAGGACAGGAATACTTTATTTCAGTTGCATGTAAGAAAAGGTGCAATAGGTTAATGTTGCAACAAGCTGTACAGCATAGAACAAAGCCTTCAAGTATAAAAGATAATTAAATGTGGTGATAGATAGCATAGGATAGTTGCTTCATTGTTTAATCGTCATAAGTCTTTAAGAACAGATAAGGCAAATACTTGTGATTGATGAAAACATATTTACATCTACCATGCAGGTATACTAGACAACCTCTTGAAGTCTCTTTTGGACTTGCTTGTTGTTGCCGTTTGAGTTTTATTTGGTTTCTTTCAATTGTAAAAGTGCAGTGTTTAAAAAAAATAACCCACCACACTCCTGGAAATGTCGTCAACCTACCCAAGTAGCTCATGTCTTCATTCTTTACCCATTCAGTTCTTATAAAAGGAAAGATGATATAAAGTAGACCTTTGTAACCTACTTAAGTGTTCTTCATGAAGGGCGCATAAATACTGAAAGTCAATTATTTTTTCTTGGCAGGTTACGAGATGACAGAATTAGGATAGAAAGGATGGAAAACCTCCATTTTGAATACAGCCATGCTTTCCAGCTAATAACCGATTTTTATGCAAAAGAAGTACCTGATACTACTGGTATGTCATTCATATGTTTTTGCAAAAGCAGTGCTTGACTAATGTCTATCATTCGGAATGTCTTTGGAGCATGGATCTTTTTAGCTTTTAGGTAGATAAGGAATACATGTGGGTGCATCCCATTAGGTCTCATGGACTAGTCTATGTGCACTTTGTTTTAAGTGTTCCCTGACTTGGTCCTCCTCTGCGAAGGAGAAATCTTCATTGGTCCGGAATTTCCCACTGGTCTGAGAGCCCTCAGATTCCTCAAGGCACATCTTACCAGTAAAGAAAAAGAAAGCATTAAGTTCCTCAGCCACTTCCATGTCCTTTGTCACCAGATCTGCTGCCCCATTCGGCAGTGGGCCCACATTTTCCCTTGTGTTTTGCTGCTAATGTGCTTGTAGAAGCTCTTGTTGTTCTTCACATACCTTGCTTATCTCAGCTCCAGGTGAGCTCTGGTTTTCCTAATCCCAGTCCTGTGAGCTCAGACAATGTCTCTATATTCTTCCTGGGTCATCTATCCGTGCTTCCACCTCTCATGCTCCTTCTTTTTAATGTTTGAGTTAATTAGGAGCATTTTGTTCATTCCTGCAGGCCTTCTGCTAGCTTTGCTTCATTTCCTGCACATTGGGGTCTTTTTTGAGCTTGGAGAAGGTGAACCTTGAAAATGAACATAATTTAAATAGAGGTGAATACAGGGCTAGCATACTTTCTTTTTTTTTTTTTTTTCATAGCTTGAAGATGTATGTTTAGACAGGTTTAAGTTCACACATATAGCAACTGAGGGAAATTATTCAGCATCCAAAATATTTCTTCAAGTTCTTTTTTGTGTGTTGGCAGTCTTGAGAACAGAAGAACAGCTTTAAAAAACATCTGTGAAAAACTTAATTAAATACTGTTTTTAAAAATACCCTTTTATGTTAAGATGTCATGGAGTGAACTTTCCTCTTGTTGCAGCTGGAACAGGGACTGTGGTAGAGCGCTATTTAGAAACACTGTCAAATATGAATAGCTGTCTCGCAAAGATGGAACCATGTTCTGCAGACTGGCCGAGGCAGATAAACCATCAGCACGTGCCAAGGCCTGTTCATTACTCTTAACTTGCCTGCAGTATTGGAGACTTCAGAATTCAATTCTTAGTTTGTATATTTAGAAATTTGTTATGCCAAGTCATTTTTATGGAGAAAGGCCTGTGGAGTCAAATGTTTCATAATGTGTTAAGGTTATTGTAATGTTCTACATTCCTTGGAACCCTAAGTGTTATTTTGAAACCTCACTTATGTTGATTTATAGTTGTCATAAAACACTGTACATGTATTATGATTTCTATTTGATTAAATTTTAGAATAGTTGATACTTTTTCTAAAATAGACAAGTAGTAAAGAGTGAGTTAACAAGAAAATCATGGGGTTTTTTTTTTTAGGTCCTCAAAAACTATCTGTAATACTAAGCTTGGATAAGCTTGTTGTTTGCTGTCTGGCAGCAGTAATTGCATACCTCAAAGAATTTAATTTGGAAAGGATGCTTTACAATCCAAGGTAAGTTGCCTTATGTAAACTTCCAGTTCAGAGCACCAGTACACATACCAGTGTTATCTGGTAAGCTTTAGCAGACAACTTCCCTTCCATGTAATGGACCCACCTGCTGGGGTCATAAACACAGTCTTTATGAATATTATACCTTACAATTAAGCTCCTAATCAGAACTGAAAGAATCAAGTGATTTATTTTTTAAAATGGTGTTTCATGAAAATCTTTATGAAGTATGTTTGTCTAAACACTACTATCAGTAATGTAAATAAACATGTACTACTGCCAGGTGTTACTGAAAACAAGCAAGATGCAAAGACTGCTAGATACTAGGGGGGAAGTTTTAAAGTTTGTTACCATCAGCCGTCATATCTCAACCTCAGTTTTATTTTGTGAGCAAAACTTAAGGCTTTTTTGGCAGCTTTTTGGGGAAAAAAAAAAAAAGAAAAAAAAAGAAAGAAAGAAAAAGTTGTAATTTAGCTTTGCAGATGTTTTAGTTTGCCAGAGTTGTGCAAATAACTTTCTGTAGCTCTGGAAGCAGGTATAAATGCTAGTGTGTTGTAATGTTTAGACATGATGACAGTTCAGACTGTCATCAGCGGGTCTGTTTTGAGTTGGTGAACCTAGTTATCAATTATAAAGAAAACAGATGTTTAACACATTGGGCTTTCTGAAAAATCACTTGAGTTGGCTCAGTGGTAACCTGGAGTAGGGAAACAATCATACAAGAAGTTGTTGATAGACCATCATCATTTGTGCAAAGTTGCTACAAAAACACACTGACATGGAAATAATCTTGTCTTCCCTTACATTGTCCCAACACTTAGCTTTATTAGTAATTATTTCTAACGGGATTATGCAGGTGGAATCAAATGAAAATGGAAAGATATTGCCACTCAAACATCTTCTTATCCTCTCTTGCACAAGTATAAAAGATTGCTATCCTGCCTGGCTTAGGCTTGAAAATATAATTGAGGCTTATTAAATGCTGTCTTACAATAGTTGTATCTGTCATGGATCCTCTGCAAAATATTCTCCTGGTTGTCTCTGTCCTGTAAATATGCAGGATTTAACAAAGTAAGTCTGGCTGCAAACTGGAAACTTAGAAATATGTCATGTCAGTTGTAGATCATTCACGTGTTACATGATATTCTTAGTTTGAAGCCTTATTTTGAAGGGCTCCTCCCTACATGACCAATTTTTTTTATAATGCAGCTGCATTTAAAAAATTGACTGCAGATGTCAGCTTTAAACTTTTTTCAGGTGTTTGGAAATTATATATACCTGTTTTTTCTGGATTTTGGAATTTTCTTTCTTAAGTTGCCCTTCCCTTCTCCAAGTACTGTTGAAATGTTACAGTAAGTTTTGTCTGGCCTTATAGGCCTAGTGAGGAAAGATTTCCTGTGGCATCTTCTAAGCTTTCCTCCCTGCCTCATCCAACAAGGGGTGCTCCTCTAGCACTGTGGTGTTCCTGCTCATGTCTTTGGTTTGCTTTTAGTTCACATCCCCTCCCCCTCTTTTTTTAAAAATGCTTGAGTGGCTGGAGAAATCTTGTTGTGGGAGTTTCTGAAGAAGAAAGTGAAGTCCAAGGAAATGCCATTCCATGGTCACACTTGTAGATCACGATTACCAAAGCAATCACACATGAAACAAATGTTCTTTCATAGAATGATAGAATCATTTAGGTTGGAAAGGACCTTTACGATCCTCAAGTCCAACTGTTAATCTAACACTGCCAAGCCCACTCTCCAGCTAATTAGCATAGGGAGAATATCAGGCTAGGGCCAAGTATGGGAGTGCTGGGAAAGAGTAGATAGGGGAAAGTACAAAATCCATCTTTTATGCAGAAGTAATTTAGTAGCAGAGGAGAAACCTCATTACATGAAGGCTCATATAGCAGCAGTCAGTTACATTTGTGATAGCTGCATCTTAAAATAAAGTGTAATTACAGACAGGGAAGAAAAAGCACTGAATCTTAAAGTTGACATTTGCCTGCTGAAGGTTGCTCTAATGGACTCTATGTGGATGTATGAGCATGTGAGTGGAAAGGCAATTAACTGTTTGATATCTTAATGATATGCTATGAAGAATTAAAATGTATTCTTTGAGATAACTTTGTTCCTGTGCCCAGGAACTTTGATTCTACTGTATTTATTTCTAAAAGCTTTACTGCTTTGACTAGCTTATACTGAGCTTTACTAGCTGTTTTTAGTGTATCAAATTGTGGTGGGTTAACCTT
>VZZY01019367.1:1701-20505 GCA_013400335.1 Eurystomus gularis
AAAAAAAAAAAAAAAAAAAAATTATAGACAAAAATCACTACCAGAATATTTATGATTTAATTATTTTATTACCATGATGGTTTTCTTTTATAAGCTAATGCATGATTTATTATGGAATGACTCTATATCTGTTGAAACAAGGCTACTCTTTCAATGTTTGACCTCTATTAGACTTCTGAGTTTGATCCAGCTTTTGAAATTCAGAATGTTTTTGCTGGATTTTCTATTCTTTTTTTTTTTTTCCATTTTTCTGACAATCAGAACTACTTTTATCCTCAGATTGGATGGAGATTAAGTTCTCTCTCTGATGTTAATGCCAGTTTACCTTTGACGCAAGTTTTAATCCAATTCATAGTTCAACAGATGGATGGAAAGACAGTAGTAAGCATCACTAACAGATTTGAAGACCTTTTTGCAAACAATCGACTTATAGGCAAAATATTAGATTATTTTTCTCTGTTGGGTCAAAAGGCATTTGTTAGTGGATAGCTGCATATCATTCATCAAAAAGAACATCTCAAGTCCTCAAGCTACAGCTGGGACGGATTTGGCTGACTGGATATTTCAATACAGATTTATAACATGACAAAAAACTTTATTTTGATTGATTCCTTAAGGTAACTGTGTGAAATTAGCATCTTTCAGTGATGAGAGACAGTGCACAAAACTCTATTTTTATATTAGTGCTGATGATCATATTTCAGGGATGATGTGAATACAATCACACATTCTGAAAGCTATCAGATCTTCCTACTTCCACAAGCCTGCTGCTTCCACATAGACTGGCAAGGATTTCTGCACAGTTCTGTGCATCTTTGTCTGTCAGGATAAGTTGATCTCTACATTTGAAAGGGGAAATTATAACTGCATAATATTATTTAGCTTATTCCTGCAAAAGCCACTTTCTGAAGTAAAATTTGCAATCATACTTTTACACCAAGTCCTACTGTACATGAGCATAGTTTCTTACACATTTAAACGGGGGCGTAAGTGCTCTCTTCAAGAGTGTAAGCAATTACAAGGCCAATATAAAAATTTAATAAGCTTATTTGCTTTAATAAGCCTTGCTAACATAAGTTTGGACTTTATGCTGAATTAATGTTGTTATTGCATTTTTGGTCAGAGACATCAGGCAATGCTTTTCAATTTCTAGATATTTTGAGTTACTTAACAATGCATCAGTCATTAAGAGAGGAAAAGGCTGCATAAAAAAGTCTGTGTCACCTCACTAGTGTATTGCACAGCTGCACAGTGTTAGATGTGTACCAGATAAATCACAGTAGAGGGTACAAAGGGAAAATAAAGTGATAAAAGATATATTGCCTGGCCTTGAAACACAGGTATCTCAGACTAGCACTTTTACATGAAATAATGAAAAATGAGCTATTTTTCAAGTCAGTTAAGAATGGAAAGCAGCTTTCTAAAAAAACACTAATTACAGGAACCTGAAAATTCTTATGCAATATATTCTTGTTTTCTTTTTACAGAGAGAAAAGTTCATAAAACTCCTGGATCAATTGCACAATTCTCTGAGGATTGATTTATCGAAATACAGGGTATGTGCAACATATTCTACCTAGAGGACAACTCAAGGGGGTCTTTTTGTGTAAATATTCTTGTGGGCTTTATCTGCTTAAAGAACTTTGAGATTAACCCCTCTTGTGGTACAGAAGCTGGAAATATTGGGTGCTAACATGAGACCCCAAATCCTTTGGAACCAAAATTTACACAATTTATGCAGTTTAACAACAAAATATTTCCGATTTGAAAAAAGCTATTCTTTTCTTTCCAAAAGTTAAGAATGGGTCAAGGGATGAGCAGACAATCAAAAAAGAGTAGGATTAAATTCTGGGAATTACCTTCACTGTGGTGCAAACTGCTGTTACTGCTGGATTTATTCTGAGAGACTGACATCTTTGTTACAACTTCCACAGTAAGATCCTAGCAATGTTGAAAGAGAGTTGACTCCTCATTTTTCTACATGTTAAGAATTCCGGTTTCTTTTCTGCCTTATGGAAGCTCTTTCCACTTAGGTGTGATCCAAACACAGCCTTTCAGGAAAGAAGCGTGCAATGAATAGCTGCCAGTTATCATACCTCTCTGATCTCCCTCTCCTTTTCCATTCCATTGGATCATGAAACTTTTGGATAATACATGAGCAATTAAGGCTCCATTAGCTATGGCTCTCCTTTCAGCTTCTAGGAATGGCAGCCCCCAGCTCAGGGACTTCTCTGTTCATCTGGCCTGCTTTCTAAAACTGAAGGAAAAAGGGAATATTTCCAAGAACTCCAGGGCATTAGAGACAGTAGAAGTTGCGCATACTCAGTTTTTAAGAACTTCATGCAGCAGATATGTTCATCCTAAGATCTTTTAATTTTGAAGAGTGCTATCCAGATAATACTGGAGCATGAGGATATTTGGCTGATATTTCATTAGTATGAAGTAATTTAACACTACTTCCCATCAGTGTTCTTGTTAACCTAGAGATCATAGCAAAAATTTCATTATGGTTTCTTCATTAAGCTTACTACTGCATTTATGCCTACAAGTGATTTATGTACCATGGAGAAGCCATAAATTATTTTCATTAGCAACATTTTCCAGTCGTCTTGAAGTATTTTTAACTCCATCAATGTTTTGGAAATAGAGCATATTTTAAATCATTCATATTATAAATACAGGAACATTGTCAGAAATGTTCCAATTCATGTCAAAGGGTACACATCACCAGCTTCCTCATAGCCAGAATCTGGGTAACCCATGAACCTTTCTTGTCCTTCCAAGCAGCATTTTTGTTTTCCTGGAGAGTTTTTTCATAGTTGTTCAAGGATCTTACTTGTAACTCCTATTTTCCATGATTCCTCTCTTTCTAATTCACCAGGATAATTTTCCTGCCAGCAATTCTGAACGACTCCAAGATCTAAAATCAACTGTGGACCTGCTTACCAGCATCACTTTTTTTCGAATGAAGGTATTGTCCTTTATTTGCATAATGATTCTTTAAAAAGTGGTTTTGCCTTATTTTCCAGGAAGATCATACTCTAGTTGATACTCTGAATCAATTCATCTCCTTCAGTTTTAAATTAAATCTCTCAAATTACTGAAGATCATTGAAGTAATCTTATTCATGTTTTATTAACAATGTGGTAAAAGCCATTATCTATGAAAAAAATACTATATTTTCCTTTTTTACAATTATTTTTGGATCACCTGAAGAAAAAAAAAAAATTGCGTTTTCGATTAGTTTAAAGTCAAGTCACATAAAGCAAACTCAGCTGAACTACTTAGGAGCATGTGTCTTATTGAATGATGTTTTCCTAGTAGTATCATATCACATGTCAAACAGTGAAACAGGTCTGCTAACTCTACTTGCCTTCATCACTCCAGATGTTGATATCTAGGTGGCCAAGTTTTGAAATATTTTTAGAATGGAATGGTATACATTAATACTACTGGATGAAAATACAGAAACACAAAGCAATGTTTGTCACAATAGCATGTGATTTCACTCTATTAGGCGCTACATAAAGAGGATGAAAATAATCTATTAAGTTGAAGTTCAAATTAATGTATCCTAAAGTGGAGTGAAAAGCTGAACCCTTTGCTTTAAAAAATGAAGAGCTATTTGGCTGATATTCAGAGAAAAGCACATAATTATTTAGTTTAATTATTTCCTAAATTTCCTAAATTTTCCACCTCTAGTGGAAAACCAAAAGATGCAAACCCCTGGGCCTGTATGCCTCTTTAATAGGAATAATTTAATTCAAATGAAACTTAGTGATACAATCTACTTGCTTAACTTAAGAATGTGTTCTAATGCATCTTTAAACTAACACTACCTTAGGTTAACACAATTTAAAATATTTTAATTATTATTATATTTCAACACTTTTCATCTTGCATTACAGAACTACATTCATTGCAATATTTAGATTTTTTGTGTTCAATCTAATACTGACATTCTACCATTTATTAATTATTTTATTAGGTCCTTGAACTGCAGAGCCCACCTCGAGCCAGTACTGTGGTGAAAGACTGTGTAAGAGCCTGCCTGGACTCAACTTATAAATACATTTTTGACAATTGCTATGATCTCTATTCCCAGTTAGTGGATCAGGTAAGGCCAATATGAACTTGTTTCATGTGGTTGCTTTTTCATTATTGTTAGTTTATCGTAAGTAAATACAAAGCATTCCAGTGTTCCTTTATATCAAAGCATTCAGTTTATGTATGTGAGAAAGAGCAATATATCATAAATAAACCCATAGATGGCTATAAACTGTAAAGCATTTAACAAGATTAGTTTCAAAATGAAGGTGTTAACTCATAATTTAGTCATAACATTGGACATGACTATGAAATTGTTTGGTGGCTTTAGGGAAGACGACATTAGATTCATTACTGTTCATTTAGGATCTGTAATTGGAAAATAATTTTGAAAATCTAATAGTTCCCTTCAGTAGCTTTAGAGAAGAAGCATTATAATTTGCTGAAAATTGTATACTGTCTTTCCAGCCTTGTACTTGAATACCTATGATGCATACTTAGACCCACACTTTAGTAACTGCTTCAAGAAAGCAGAGGATAATTCTATAACACTTCTTAATTTTAGTCCATCAGGCTGAACTGTCAATGCAAAATTATAGCACTTGTCATCTTCCAAATCCATTGAGAATGTTGGGGGTTTTTTTTCTATAATATGGTCAGTTTGTTCTATAAGTAACATGTAAATTAAGAAATTTGTATCTGTAAGATTATAGAGCTGTCTAAAATGATCATCGCTGCTGTATCACATTACATCTTGTTCCTTACTTTTGCCCTCTGGGTGGTACACTGGAAAAATGGTATTTCAGTGACTATTCATGCCTTGAAAAGGGTGAATTAAGTTGTGTGGCAAACGCACATTTGCTCTGTAGTATATAATAGATAAGAACAGTTATACTACGTAATGTAAGCCATCAAATTTCACCTGAAAGCACATTTCACCTGAATCCAAAATATGAATTCCTATATTTCAGGAGAGGAAGTACTTACTATATATTTAACTTTTCTGAAATGAGACTTTACTTTCTAATGTTGAATTCCTGTTACATAAGCAAACTTATCTCTAGCTCCAAAGCTTTGAACATTTCTTACTAGCACACACAGGTACTCTACACTGAGTCTGTATTTATTCTCCAACAGATTATATTGTAAACTGAGTAGTGGTATGAATCACTAGAAGGAGCAGCTTCAGACATGACGTCTATTTGCCTCATAAACTGTTCTGTTTTCTTGCTAATATTTACTCTGCAGCAATTTGATCTTGTCTGTTAAGTATAATATGAGCTGTTGCTAGACTAGTATCATCCAAGTCTGCAGTTTATCACCAGACACTAGCCATTTTAGTAAACAGTTAAAAATGAAGGAATCTTACTTTTGCAGAGCATTGTAATACCCGCAAAAGCTTGTCTGTATTTAAAAATTTTCACTACTTTTTTCTGTGAATTCATAAAATAGTTTAGCCTATCTATTTTAATAGATGGTTTAAAAAAGCCTTTCTGTTTGGTAGAGAATGTAAAACAAGCTTCAAGTGATACCTCTTTCCAAATTTTTTCTTTTTTTTTTTTTGAGCAGGATGGGCAATGTCATTATATTATTTTTCTCTTACACAACTCTACTAAATGACAGAGCAGTATGAGGTCCTGGAATATAAAAAAAGAAATTAAAATCCACAAATATTCACTCAGCTGGAAAACTGAATTTACTCCATCTCACTGTATTTATATGTCTTTTCTATTGTCTTTCCACAAGATTTCCAGTGGATGAGTTTACTTGTAGAAACTTTAAGCAGATGTGTGTCTATAAAGTTCTGATCACTAGCAAATACAAGAAATTTTAGTAAAAAGTTGCAAAAAGCAAAATTTAAGATAAATAGACCACATTCAAAATAACTCATCGCTAACAATCACCAAACAACAATCATATCTAATCATAAATAATCACGTGAAGGGAGACAATTTTAACAAATACAATCTAACTAATCTATCTGTCATAGAGAAATGAGTAAAGTAATTCAAATTACTAACTAAATTTTGCCTCAACTCTAGATTTGTGCAAGGAAACTGCCTTCTGCCTTTATCCTCTTCTAATTGGCAACCGATATATCTGCATGTGCTTTTAATTTTAGGAACAGCTAAGTATACAGCTTGTGGGAACTTTCAGCTCTGGAGGTTTTCTAGTGAATCCAAATGCACTGCAGACTGGTTTGTGGTACCACTGTTCTAATAACGAAGTGGTACCCGATACTATAATTAACATTTCATTAGCTTTTTGTCCAAACGCTTTAGTCTGTCTACACCAGATTCCACCCTTAAGCGTTCTTCATTAACTATTCCTTTAACTCTGTATACTTGACCATTATTAAATGAGGTCTCCTCCTCTCTGAGAGAGGAAAGGATTTCATCCTAGCATGGTGGTGAAGCACAGGAGGTTCCTGTTTTAGCTGCACAGCTGAGATTTGAGCAGTGAGTAGCGAGAACTGAACTCAATGAACCCCAAAGCAACAAGAAATGGTTCATATGTAGGTCACCACCTGCTTTCACTCAGGGGAAAGACTGGCAGCTGTTGTCCTGCTGAGGCCCACTGCAGGCTCAGGGTTTTACCATGCTTCATTTCTTGCCTGAATCATACTGTGGATCATGTTATGAAAAAGTGTAGGCAGTTTACTCAAACAATAGTATTTCCATCTGGCCAGGAGTGGTAGGTTCCTGCATGTTATATATACTATCTGTCTATCTATATATATACTGTCTCTGTGCGTGGCTCACGTTAACCATCTTCTGCATTTGCTTTTCTCTTCAATCTAAAATTCTCAAAGATTCCTGCCACATATTACTATAACATGTTTAGTTTTCTGAATGTATGTAATTGTCTGATTTTGGGGGTGAAAATAGAACAATGAATGATGAAAATGAGGGTGCTCAAGCTGCAGGTTTGACAAATTTGTCACTATAAGAAGAGTAACAAAGAGATCACGAAATATGCTCAGCAATCCCTGCTTCCTCTTTTTATTACTCTCTACCTTCATGGTAGAGAGACAATCACTGTTATAAAGCAATTATCTTGCAGCAAAATACACCCCTAGGGGACAGCAATGTTTCCTGGGGTGAAGCATGGAAAATGCTAACAGTATGCAAAATATTTCATACCCAAATACAAAGAACAGCTGATGACAAAAAACTGAATGAGTACTACAAACAGTAAAACATGATATCTTGACAGTCTTACTGACAGGTATATTACTGCCCATGTTATTTGAGGCAAAGCACTCTGATGAGGAGCTAGCTAATCCTTAAGCAGCAGATGTAGTATTTCTCTCTTTAATTAACGCTGATCTGAGTGAAGAATCAGCTGCCTTATGTCAGAAAAAGGAATGCCTTGAAAAAAGTAGTTTAGGAAGCACTTTAAAAACTTTCTGACTCTATTTACAAATATGTCCCTGTTTCTGTTTTCTTAAAAAAGAAAATAAAAAATTGACATCTTGGATGATGCTCACAGTGAACATTCAATGATCCTTTTTGCAGTCTTCTCAGTGAAACCACTAAAATGCAAATTAAGCTCTTCCTGCTCTATGAAGAGCTCTTGATCAGTACAAATTATTTCATAACTCGTAGGACCAGCACACTGGAAAAAAACACTGGGATACGCTGTTGTGTGCAGTGATAGATAAAGTTGATAAGAGACGAATCCCTTTGCATTCTAGATGATCCTCAGTGATTAGAGGGGCTAGGGGTGGCTGGACTCATCTCTTAATAGGTATGTCAATTATTGCCATGACTATAGGTCCGACACCAGCCTGTCTGCTGTACGTCCAGTAGCACTCAAAAAAAGCAGTCAGATGCATGAATAACACGGTTTATTTTACATGCAACATAAGCAAATTCTTTTAAGATTGCTGGTGGTAAATGCACTAAACTACAGAATAGCTGTATAGCTTTAAAATGCAATTGCAATCACAATTTTTACCTCCCAGGGGAACACTCAGTGTAGCCAAGGCCACAATTCTTACCGAAAGGCGTCTCTTCTAGGGGGAACTAGAACAGACCCCTACAACTTGATGCCTAATTCTCATCCATACATTAGGAGCAAAATAGGCCTAGCATTTATATTTTGTTATCTGCTAGCGTGCAAAGCGTGAGGGTGCAACTGGGGTCAAACCATTGTTAGCTGGTCTTTCAGTTGCACAAATACTGATGACTTCCTCAGTATCTTCTGTGAGACACAGATAACTGCTGTGATAAACAGGAGAATGGGGCCACACCATGCCCCACTTCACATTCCTCTTCTGTGCCATAATAGCACAGACCACCAGATCTTCACCCAGCTTCCATATCTACTCCAGCCACCAGATGTGTATCAGCAGTGATGAGCTTTGCGGTTTCCAATTGTTTGTGCCTCCTGATGCCAACATACCCTATGTGTGACCCCTGCCTAGTAGAACAGTATTGAAATTCTACCTGATTTTGGAGACCTTTTCTTTCATCTGTTAGTTCTGTGTGTTGTCACAGTGAATTATGGTGCAGAAGAGCAGGAGCTAGCAGCAAACTAGTTCTGGAGCCAGGTGTTACACAGCTGTAGCATCAGAGTGCTCTTTCCTTGTGATTTATCTCTGCTTAGAGGTATAGTACCTTAGGTCAGGTTGATAACGTTCTAGAATATCCTAGCTTTTGGCAACCAGAGTTTCTGTATTAACAAGATGCTGTAGACTAGCATGTGGATGGACCTATACTTTGAGAGCTGTCTCAGTTTTGCTGTACTCATCTGTGAGTCCATGGTCACTTTTCCAGTAGGAAAAACCATAGAGCTTCAACCTCGAAGTAAGGAAGGGTAGTAGTATTGCCATGAGAAGAAACTAACAAACTCATTTGTTACCAAAAGCTTTATACTCTTCAACAATTTATGTTAACTTGAAGTGCATAGCATAGAACCATTGTCAGTTAATGTTAGATCTTCAAAAATCCAAGTATTTTTCAGTGCTGAAATCTGAGTGCTGGTAGAGGCTGCTTATTACAAACAATGAGCTAATAAACCCGAACTTTACCGAGGCCTGAAGTACAGATGATTTCATAAGCAACAAAGTCTAATCAATATTGATTTTTGTGAAATTGCAGTTAATTCACATGCCAGCCCCTTTATTTATGAACATACCCAGTGTTTTCAAAAGTAGTTCAGATGCTAGCTGTTTGCAAACAGTTTGATTTGAATATTTATTGATCATTGTTATTTAATTATTTAGACTGTATGATTCAGCTGCCCTAATGTTCTCAGAGAACAATCTAAGCTTGAATAGAATGCCCAGTGTTGAGATTCCTGTGTTATTGAGTCCCATAGCTATGATAGTATGAAAACTTGAACATTTTTTTGCACTTGCTTCAAGTCCAGTTTGTGTCTGAATACTGGCAAAAGCTACAGGACATTGAAATCTGACCTATAATTATGCTCCAGAGTGATTATCAGTAAACAGTGACTTGGAATTAAGTGAAACGGTGACAGTTCTGAGAAATGTGCATGCAGATTTCTGCATCTAAGTTTGTGACATACTTCCTGTAGGTTGATGATTATGGTGTAATTAGTAGTACAGCAACCACAGGACAGGCATCAATTCAGGTATGCAAAACCATCTGGCGTGCTGATTACATAACTTGAGCTGAGGCCAGAGTACTTTAGCCTTTCAATCTAGGTTAACATGACTATGCATGCATTTATCAATGCTGTAAACAGACTTCTGTTTCCAAACAGGATATGCTAATAGCAAATGTCCTCTCTACTGCATTTCATTTCTGGCCTCCTCCTGTTTCACCTCATGTTTCTGATCACATTGTGACCAAAAGATTAAGAGCATGACACTGTGGCCAGTCATGCCACACCAGACAAAAGATTCATCTGGCTCAGCATCCTGTCTCTGTGAGCAAAGCAGACTGCTCGAGAAACTTCCAGCTAAGGAAGAGCTTTATGAACTATATAAAATTTAGCTCATATATTCATTCCTTTAATGGAAGTCATTCAGTGTATTTTATAAACTTTGCTATCCTTTTCTGAGTATTTTCCAGTTCTGCTATATTGTTTTCAGAATAAGGAGGAGGGGAGAGGCCAGATTTTTCCACCCATGGAGAGTGGAAGTAGAATTAAAGATGTTTTTTGTTGTGTGCTCTGTTCTGATAATTCTTCACAGTTTATTTGCTTTTTTTGCTGCTTAATCCCTGCACTAATGTTTCATGGAATTATCTACCATAACCTTAAGATGTCTCTCCTGTGACAGTGGTGAGCTCAGAGTCCCACTGTAATATGCAAGAGACAAAGTGGTCTTGACTGCTGTGTCCTTAGATTAGGAAACAGAGCTTATGAGAGTGTAAGGGAGACCTACCCTTCTGCCCATTGCATCAGAAAACTTCTGATTTTCCTTGCTGCAGCTGTACATAGCTTCTTTATCAAGTAGGCAGGAATTGAAAACCTTGTAAGCAATAGTATTTGAGCCATAGTTGTTTGTAGACTGTTGTGTGTGTTATAACACTTAGAGTAACAAGATTGTATGTTAAATAGTTAAGAAAATAAAAGAGGCCTACAGTGGTTGATAGATTTTCTTGAAGCTTGAAATGCTATGTTTTACAGTTTTCCAAAGAGGAACATTTCTACCCTTTCAGTAATAAAAATTCACATAAATCTTTAAAAATGCAAGATGTTATTCTGAATCCTGCTTTCTACACTACAATTGTCCTTTAATATAGATATATCGCAGAGAGCAGGATATTATTACAATTAGACTTCCACATTCTTAAAAATACTGGAGTGTAGATACTTCAGGGCAGTATGAAGGTTACGCTGATTGCTGCAAAGAGCTTTCAAGAAGTGAGGGGCTCACCTGGGTCTTTGTCCGCCTATTCCCTGCATAAGCCTAGTGCTTTAGGGTAGATGGGGCAAATGAAACCACAGCAGTACTTGGCTTGTCACTTCAGAAGAGCTATCCATGTTACACCGCACTGAATGAGTAGAACAATTAGATCAGCTCTTTTCACATGCCAGTCCTCAAACAGAATGAAGAATGTTAATTAAAATTGTCCAAAAGGATTCCGTTCCATTTCAGTTGGTACTGGAGAAGGATACATGGAATAGGGTTTCTCTTTCAAGTATGAAAACACTTTAGGAGTTACTATTCAGTAGCGCTGCTCAGGGGGTAATGGTTCAGTGAAATCTGTCACATTTTGAATGCGTTTTAAGTGTCTGCAAATGGTTTCTGGATTTAGCCTCTCTAAGTAAATGCTGTAAAGCCAAATTTTCATTCTTTACATACATTAAAATATAAAAGCATCTAAAAAATTCTAAAATTAGGTGTGTAATACATATAAATATCTATATGTGTATGTTAAATATAGTGTATATTGTGTATTCCCTGATGATTCTTAACCTCTTCCAAATTAAATAATATTGAGCAGTTTAAAAATGCAGAAGTACCATTAAAAGTAATATTTCATAATCTAAGACTGGTTTATGAAATTGTACTCTATAGCCTTAAACCAATCAGGGCTACTGCGTTTTCCATTCAGCTTCCATTCTATCATTCTTTATATATCATATAAATCTATCTATATATATAAATCTCATTTTAAAAATATGATATTTTGAAACATAGCCTGGCTCTTGCATCAGACATCTTCATGGAGATTAGTTTCTGAAATCATAGAATTTAATAAATCAAAGCTACACCCATTAAGATGTTGTGTATTGATTGCACAGAACTTAAAAAACAAACAAAAAAAACAAACCACAAAGCAAAGTAAAACCAGGCATTTGTCCTACAAGCTGGTAAAATCAGTGATTAGAAAAGTTGAAAGCCCTGTGTTCCTCAGACCAGCATTTACAGATTTGTCTCAGGGTAATACAGATGTAGGTTTTAATCCTGCTTCACGCTGTGCCTGAGATTGCTTTCTCCACCCTCAACCAGTTTTCCAGAGTGCAAAACGTTTGGTTTTTCAGGGGGGTTTGTTGTTTTTCATTGTTGTTGTTTTTTGGGGTTGTGGGTTTGTTGTTTTGGTTTTGGTGGTTTTATTGTTGTTTGGGGTTTGTTTTGAGTTTTGTTTTTCTTTTTGTTTTTTCCAAAAAATCCCTCTATATTTTATCTTTTTCTTTAAGAGAATATCAAGATTCCAGCAGTTGGTTTTGGTACCTCTGTGCCACATGATCCATTGTTTGCATATGAACTCAGGTGACTAGGAACCCAGTAATAAAATAAAATTGAGAAAAACATGATTCAGTGCAAGTAAATAATGTATTTGGGGACATATAATGTGAAAAATTGCCCTTACTTCCTCTTTCTGATTTTGTTGTATTCTATGGCAAAAGACAAACAGTTAAAAATCACCTAGTTTGGAACTTGCATTAAAAAACACATAAAATCTGCAGTACTTCCTTTGTTTGTGCTTCTTAAGTGAATAATATGACTTCTCGTTAAAGATACTTTGCTTACAAGGTGTTTGCAATTATCTAGTTTTCAAAATTAATTATGATGTTCTCAATAAAATTAAATACCCTGTAACAAAATATATTACAAACTACATGAAGCAGCATCCATTAGGTTATCTCTCAGTTGAATTCCTAAAATGACCAAAACGGAATTAAGACAGCTTTGTCTAGACAAGCATATCTTACTTGCTGTAGCTCTACAAAATAATTGGAACTTCTATTCTCTGAAACTTAATGAAGTTTTATCCAAAACAGCTTAGTATACTTGATACAAAGTAAGGAACTAATTGTATTTTCCATTAGTCCTATGATGCTGTTTGGGATTTTATTTTCAGGGGATGTGGGATCACTGCTAAATCCAATGTCATTCTTGGCATTGGCTGATGTTTGGATTTTATCCTATTTCATGTGTCTTAAGTTTTCACATGTCTTTAACTAGTGTTAATATAATGTTGTAGGAATTTACTTAAAGCTGTGTATTAGCAGTAAAGACAGCATTCCCTGTGACAAAGTAGTAATAAAAGGACACACAATTTATTAATACATCATAAAATCTAATGCCTGATGATTAGATTTATGATCCACTGAGTAAATTTACTGGACATAGCTTCTGTGTTGAGGTGTTGGCTGAGATCAAAACTAGAGGTTTTATATAACCAAAGAGATTTTAATTAAAGGAACACTTGGAATCTGGGATCCTTAGGAATACATTCAGAATATAAATCTAAGTATCTTTGTAAACTTTTCTAAGTGATAGGAAATGAGTAATAGTGAACTTCAGTACAACAACCGGTAATTCCCCATGCTAGCAGTCCTGAGCCGTGTCATCTTGGAGAAACGTTATCAGAATGTATCATTTTTTAAAAACAGGATCAGGCAAAAAGATACATTCATTAGTACCCAAGCAATCACATTTTCATGTAGTCCATTTTTCTAAAATATTTCATTATTTAAGTTTGCCACTTCCATGTTGTTGTTTGACAGTTTTGTGTGGTAAAGTTTGTGGGGTATACTACAGCTTTAGAGTTATCCTAAAGACAAGTAGCCAAGTCAATTAATGTAAGCATAGAAAAGCTTATACTGTCATGTGTTGATGGTAAGACATCTGGTAGCATTGTTTGCTTGATCTGCCAGCAGATGCCTTTTAGGAATATCACTATTCTGACTCTGGTCAGTCAGTTATTGAGCTTTTAAGTATAGGACTTACTACAGTATCTTCTTATGGCATTCATGGTTGTGTGCACATGGCCACCATTAGCATCCCAAGTGACGTTACAGCAGGTCAAGATATTTTAAGCAGTGTTTCCTAAGCTTAAAGGCTAGTGGAAAAGAAAGTGATTCTGCTAACTGGCAAACTTTCATTAGAAGCAATACTTCCTGAAGGCTCTCTTTGTTACTGTAAGAGCAATCTGTGATTTTAACTTGTTCAGTGAATTATGTATTCACCAAAAATGAAAGACATACAACTTCAGAAAAACTGTTCTTATTAAAAGAATCATGAACAGTATCTAGTGATTTGGTCATCTTGATATATTGAGAATTTATATTCTTCTTGATCTTTTCAAGATGTATTTTTTCAAAATCTCAGTATTGGTATTCTCCTCTATAATGAGAAGCAGTATGCAGTCACTCATATATCTAGTCACTGTATCTGTTCCACTGTGTCACTAAATAGATATATGGGGCATGTAGTTTGTTTTCATACCCGCGGTTTCTTTCTAATGGCTATAACTTGAGTGAAAAAAGAAAGTTACTATTACCGAGCAAAGCCTTTTTTCCACTTAACAGGCCATATAGTTAACCATGTTTATACTCCAGAAACTTTGTGTAAATTGTAGTAAGCATATACTTTGCTTATGTGCAAACTAATCTTGGCATTTTAAAAGGCTTTTCCACAACTGTGCGTAGGCTGTAAATACACTGCATCGTGTAAGTGCATATGGTATTATTTTCTAAAGTGAAAGAATGCATGCTATTGAGAACTGGTTGGTGCCAAATCACAAGGCTGAGGCATGAGCTATTATAATCAGTTACAAAATCAGAGCAGATTTTTTTTTTTTGAGACCACAGAGGAGGAAAAGCTGAACTAGGTTTTTCATTTAATAAGAGAGCATTCTTACTGACTGTTCACAACAGATTGATGGTGAACCCAAGTCACCAAAGCAGACCTTAGCAAAGTAGTATAGAAATTGAACTTAAGTGCCTCTAAAAAGGTGTTTTGTTTCACTAGAAATTGTTAAAATGTAATTGTATGATGCTGTCCTCCCACTTTTTCTACACTGTTATGCAGTTTATTGTGCCTCTCCATTAAGCTAATAGAAACATTTCAAGCCAAACGAATTGTATCACTGATTTTTTTCTTTATATGAAAATAGCTGTTTCAAGTTAATTTTTATTTCAAGGTGGAATTTTCTTCTGTCAGTTTTACAAGTTTGCAACTAATCAATGTAATCAAACTTCCCACATTGTTTTACCTCATTATAATGCCCTGTGAGGGTACCTGTTGCCAGAAATCACATAAAACAAATAATAATGACAGCAAAAATAACAATTAATGTAAAAACAACTTGAATTATTCTGAGTATGTCTAATCTATTAGCTAGATTTTAGAACAAAGAATGGAAATTATAACTGGACGTGGACAGAGTGTGCACTTTGATTTCAGAGCATAAAACTACATTTAACTGTAAACAAATTTTTAAAATATGTTCTCTGGAGATTTTGAAAGGATCATCTTGATTTTATTTTTTTTTCTTGTGCAACCTTGTAAACTAATTACTTTTTGCTATCTATATTAAAAAAGCCCCAGAATTTCACGTTCTGTGATTCACATTCACAGTGATGAAAAGCTGTTTTGGCTATGAACATGCAATTGCAGGTTTCTTCTGTGATATATAGTTCTTAGATAAGATGCTGGACTGAATGTGAACTGGCTTTGTCCTCCACAACAGCCTGTCAGTGGGCTTAAATATACACTAGCTTCTGAGAAAGAAATGGTATGTTAGAAATAAATCTTTGATATAGAAACAGGGTCTTTTAATAAAAGTATAATGTACACCAGAGAAAGTCCTTATGAGCTACATTAATGCTCCAATATTAATTTCCGTTTTGAAAAGCACTTTTTTGCATGTGTGGTTGTTAATTGCCAGTCACACCATCCATTGTAACTGCTTCTGAGCCTCATATTTATTTCTGTTGCAGTAGACACTGAAGCCACAATATTTGTGGATCAGCTGAGTATATAGCAGTGTGATTAATGACACTTATCTAAAATATTCCACAGTGACCACAAAAACAATTTCAATTATGTGTTG
Source organism: Eurystomus gularis (assembly GCA_013400335.1). NCBI lineage: Eukaryota > Metazoa > Chordata > Aves > Coraciiformes > Coraciidae > Eurystomus > Eurystomus gularis. The sequence continues at coordinate 17,514 of VZZY01019367.1, forward strand.
TTGAAATTCCCTTTCTGCCATTCTAAAGGTTGTTAATAGATAAAAGTTAATTGAGGTTAAGATAATATTTAATTAATTCACTGTGACACTAATATAGTGTCATATCTATTCAAAGAGATGCAAGATCCATTGAAGTGGTCGTATTTGGACTACAAATTAGAAGTTCAGGAATATAAGTTTAAATTTGCAGGATAATATGCATGCTTATTTTCTGACTTACTAGTTGAATGAAGAGACCTCTTTCTATCTCTGGTAGCTGTGTAGAAGAGCGTGTATAGACCTCGCATGGGCAGGCATACGTCGGTGTTGTGGAAATTGTGTGTATGTGTGGGTCTGTAAATACAGAGATAAAAAGATTTATTTTCATATTTGGTTCTCTGCAATGAACTCATTTATTGGACATTGATAAGGAATCTCATACTTCTGTCAAGTGAAGAACTGAAAAATACTTTTGTCTAGGAAGCTGTAGACTGGGAATTCATAAATCAAAACTGCAGAGACAAAATCTAGCTCTGAATACATATTTTAATGAGTTTAAAAACTAAAATTCTAACCAGAAGTTTGTAAGTGGTCAATATTAATACGTATTTGTAACTACATAAAAAGGTACAAAAACCATGCTTTTTTGTCAACCAGAATAAAATACACAGCTTTACTTACCACCTTTTAATTCATGACTAGAGAGTCATGTTGGTAAACCATCTGATATATCAGTATGTCATGTCCTGCCTCATGGTTATTACAAAAGTGTAATGGGGCATCTCAGGTTCTCTCCTTCGGATGTGAAACTGGTTGCAGTCCTCTTCATCTGCAAGGAGTATACAAGAATCCCATTTCCCTGGATAAAGAAGCAGAATCAAATAAATTATTGGTTTTGCTCACAGCTTTAAAATCCTTGGCAAGGCAATATTTCACAACCCTCTCTTTTGGACATTCCTATGTACCTTTTCCTAGTATTTTATATGCATCCAGGGATTATTTTTTTTCCGCTGCTACTTTGTGGTGTTTTCCTCTGCCTCTCTTAAATGCACAGTTTCTGGTTCTGCCAAGTCAATCTATGAGTCTCTGGAGGATCTCTGTGCAGAATACTTTGGGCAATAGCCTTTGGTATTTTGGCTATTTAAAAATAAAGGGGAATTTAAGAGCTTCTTCATTTAGACCAAACAGCATAGCAGCTGTTAGGCCCAATAACATCAGCTTAAAAAAAATATTCCTTATCATTGATTTGTTAATTATTTATTGTGTTGGGTACAAAAGTTCTGCCTCAGCAGACAATTTCACCTACACTCTGTATCTGCACAACAAAGAATTTAAGAATGTATATAATTGAAGTGTGAACATGCACTAAAAATCAAGTCTCTGTTATCTTCTTTGTTGACCTGCTGTCTTTGCACTGTGTGTGGTTTTTGGTATATGTTTGCAGTCAGGTACAGTCTGTCATACAATCTACTCTACATTGGATAGACAGTCTTTATCCAAAATTTCTTAATTTGTCACTGTTTCCAACCATGTAATAATCTGTAGGTGGAAATCCCACAATATTTGCTCTAATTTCTCTAATACATATTCAATCTTATTTTAACAGAGTAAGAAACAAGAAGTTCCTAAAGATGAACAGGGACCAACCACAAAGAGTTTGGATTTTTGGGCACAGCTTATCACTCTGATGGTCACCATCATAGATGAAGATAAAACAGCATATACTCCTGCCCTGAACCAGTAAGTAATGTGAAACCGTTAACCCTTATGCTATCTCTGATGAGAAGTCCCTTCCCATCTTTTCTGTAGGCCTCCTTTAATTAGAAGCTATCTTCCTTTTTACAATACTATTTTTAGGGTCCTCCAAGCAGTTTTAACAGTGGCCACAAATGTCAAGCCTAGGCTCTCTTCCTTCTTTTTTTACTTATAGACGCATAGATATTGGAATTAGAAAATTAAGAGGATGGTGAAAATACTAAATATACAGAATATACTTAGAAGCAAAACCATCTGAACAAATAAATACTGAAGAATAACAGGCATAATAAAATCTCAGTCATGTTCTGCTCTGCAGTTTGCGTTACTGTTTATTGTACACATTCCTAACATAAGCATTTTTCATAATGCTGATAATTTAGCCTATTGTTTTAATAAGACAGTGAAATATGTCTGAATACTAAGTGCCTCGCTCTGATAAAGTGCAAGCTGGGAATGAGACTGCTAAGCTTTTTGGAAGTCTCATACTTGGAGATAAATATCAAACATTAACTGATCACCTTGAATTTTCTGTTCTTACTTATTTCACATTTTCTCTGAATATTCATGTCATATTATGTGTATATATATTTATATGTATGTATATTAAGGCAAACTAGAACCCTGTCCTGGTTGGTAAGAAGGCTCAGAAGGAAGATTCAAAAGCTTAAGTTCTCTTGCTGTCTGACATTAACCTCTCTTAAGCAAGTCACTTTGACTTTCTGTTCTTTCCCATTCTCTATTTTATCTTTTTAAACGGAGTTTTGCAGGTTCTCCTCAGTGATTTTCTCTTACTACATATTTTAGAGTTCCTGCATAGTAATTCTTAAATGTACCAGGAGACTCTAAGTGCTACTGTGATGCAAATAATACATTATGTTTTATTACTAGATGAGTAATCTTAGAAATAGGAGTAATCAAATTAATGTAAATGTGACTACTCATGCATAACGCTATCTCTGAGGGAAGTTGTGGCCGGAGTGGGGCATACCATAGCCACACCAATTAGATTTCCCCCCAGAAAAAAAAGGCTTGCACCTGTGTATAGTACACATATACATAAAGTCTTCATCAGTATTCTGCAGTCTCAGGTTGTGCATGTGCCCTTATATTCTTAGTCAAATGCACAGATGGTATTGTAACAATGGGGCAGACAGTTTAAAATACATTGTAAAAGTTAAGGAGATTAAAAACAGAAATGTTAGTATAAGTTGTGACATAGACATTACATGATTTTTAGCCCTTCCCGTAGATAAGA
>VZZY01019370.1:17775-30734 GCA_013400335.1 Eurystomus gularis
TCCCTGGAGGTGTTTAAGGAACGAATAGATGCAGTGCTTGAGGATATGGTGTAGTGGTTAGAGAGATGCTAGGAGAAAGGTTGGACTTGATGACCCTGGAGGTCCTTTCCAACCATAATGATTCTGTGATGCTGTGATTCTGTGACTGCAAACCCCCATTCCCCACCCCATGTGCTGCTAGGCAGGAAGGGAGGAGGTGGAGGAGTTGGAAATGTGAGGAGTAAACTTGAATCTGGGGAAAAAAAGAGAGGGGGAGGTGTTTTTGTCTTTGTTTTTCACCATCCAACTCTATTTTAATTGGCAATAAATTAAATAAATTTTCCCCAGTTTGAGTCTGTTTTGCCTGTGATGATGATTGGTAAGTGATCATCCTGTATTTAGCTTGACCTGTGAGCTTTCTCATCTTACTTTCTCCCACTGGACTTCTGAGGAGGGGGAGTGAGAGAGCGACTGGGTGGGTGTCTGACCATCAGCCAAGGCCAACCCACCACACTACTGTAACAACCATGTTTTTAAATACAAAGCCGAACTCTACTCAGCTCTTAAAACTGTCTTGTAGGCACCGGCTTTTAGTGGCAGTTTCGGGACTGTAGATCCCAGCTAGCTGGGGCTGTCTCTCCATGGCCCTGCGAAAGATGTTTGCGGAGTCTTAGGCCTCTGCAGCATTTTCCTGCTGACTCCTGAGAGCACCATGCTCATTTTAAGCTGCTCCCTGGTCAGTCACTTGCCAGATTTTGGATCTAGTTTTGAAATGTTGATCTCCCTAGATCATTAGACACATTTACCGTTAGGAATCTTGGAACAAATATTTTTCCCTTTTCAGATAGCCAGTGATTTGTCAGAATTTTATGTGCTTCATGCAGGGCCAAACTGTGTTGCTTCAGAAGGTCTCAGCACCCACGCTGAATCCAAATCACTGCATTAGCTGTTTCTACCAGTCCTGTGTTCTGTCTCGCTCTACTGCAGCTGGGTGTGCGTGGCACAATTTACTAATGAACCTGCATCTACTCTGCCTACCTCCTTAAAAAAAAAAAAAAAAAGTATTTTATTGCTTAATAGTAGGGTTGTATTTCTGTGATATTTTCCCCTTCTCCTTTCCTCCAGTCTAGTGAAAAATAAGAGTTCAAAGCACACTGTATATTGAATTTGGATCTTACAGCTGAAATCATTGTAAGGGCTCCGAAAGGAGCTCCAATTTTGCCTACATATTTTTATTTTATAGCTTCTTATTCTTTGCCTTTCTAGAGCGGACAAGCCCCATTTTTCTTTCTCTCCCTTTTCTGTGTCCTTAGTCATTCTTGCTGTGCTTCTGTTCTGCAGTATCTTTCTGTTTAGAAGAAGGACTAATAATGTTCTAGATAAGCCCACCCTGTTGTTCCTTGGAGCAGTTGGTGTTGTGTCATTAACATTTTCCATGAGTACATCGCTAGCTGTTGTGTCAGCAGCCCTGCCCTGCCTTGCGCAGGGCACTTCACTGAGCTGTACACGTACAGCGTGCGGGTTCCCTTTCTGAGAGCATATGGTTAATTTGGAAGCATATGAGGCAGTAGTTCACATGCTTTTCACCTGTATGAATAGATTTCCATTTGCCTACATTGCATGTCACTTGCTGTCAAATTGAGAAATCGATCGAGTTGATGTGGTTCACCCCAAGCTCCTTGCACTCTTCTTGTTTCTCCTACCCATAGTACTTTTTGCCATCCTGAGATCTTCTTGTCTCATTGCTCCTTCTTTTTGTCAGATGTTTTCCTATGGAACCCTGAGGAATATGGTTCTTTAACTTTTGCAGTGGTGAAGGCGGCTGTTTAATCCCAATCTTGCTGTCTGTCTTCTAAGAAGCTAGTTTTTATTCCAAAGTAGTGTTTGGTTTCATATCCCATGACTTGTTTTGTTTCTTTAGTGGCTTAGCTTTTGGAACTCTAAATAAGGTGTACAACTGTTTCCTTTATTCAGTGCTCCACTGGCACACTCAAACCATTCTGGGAGATTTGGAATATTTAATTCCAGTATCTATTAGTAGTGTCTAATTACAGGATTACGAAGTGGTAGGGGTTGGAAGGGACCTCTGAAGATCACCTAGTCCAACCCCCTGCTAGAGCAGGATCCTAGAGTAGGTCACACAGGAACATGTCCAGGTGTGTTTTGAATGTCTCCAGAGACAGAGAATCCACAACCTCTCTGGGCAGCCTGTTCCCGTGCTTTGTTACCCTCACAGGAAAGAAGTGCTTCCTTGCCTTTAGGCTGAACCTCCTGTTTATCCGTTTGTGGCCATTGCCCCTTGCCCTGTCACTGGACACCACTGAGAAGAGTCTGGCCCAATCCTCCCGACCACCCACCCTTTAGATATTTGTAACCATTGATCAGATCCCCCCTGAGCCTCCTCTTCTCCATGCTAAACAGATCCAGCTCCCTCAGCCTTTCAGAACTAATTGCAGGAGATCAATAACATCTGGAGAAGCCATTTCAGTTTCAAGTTGAAAGAAATACTATACTTAATGGTTTTAAACTAAACTTTTGGGAACTGATGCAGAAATGACAGGTCTGGAAACCCATACATCACACCTGCAGCATTTGAAATACAGGAAGGCATTGTGCACTGCTCTCCAGCTACAGCAACAGTGTGTCTTTTCAGTGAGATAATGCATGTTGTTGGTAGTGAGTTACCTATATCACCCTAGACTTCAGAATGTTTTTATTATCTGATACCTTTGTTGTTTTAACAGAGTTATTTATTTTGTTGGAGATCATAAGCCAGGTTTATGATCATGTTGAAGAACTCCTGTGGGTAGACGTCAATCTGATTGTGAATCATCAGAACTAATGACAGGGTTATTGTTTTGTAGAGTGGTAGAACTAGCCAACATCTTAACTCAGTACTAACTTTGTGGTGGAAAACACGTCCTTAAAAAAAAGTTAATGCTTTTTTATTCATCTTAGGAGTCATTCTTCTTTTCCCACCATAAAGCTTTTAAAACCTTTAAACTAGAATAAAGTGGAAATTTAATGGAGGTATGTGGGGTATCCAGTGACACTGTTCAGTGGAAGAGTGAAAGCTCTTCCCTCCCTCCTGCAGTGTTATAGAGAGTTCTATTATGATTTAAAAAAACCCCAAACAACAATAAATATTTGGCTGAGCTTTAAAGCAGAGCAGGGTCTATACAGAGCAGCGAAGTCCAAGCAGCTCATGCCACTTTACTCTTAAAAGTTATTTTGTGACACGTAGTATAGCTCAAAGCAGTGGAGATTAAATCGACAGCAACTACCAGTAGCAAGAAGCAGTTTGCTGCTGTGCCTTACTTACTGTAGGTGTGTAGCAGTTTGTCAGCAGGAGTCACGCTGCTCTGTTCTTAAATGAAGTGGCTGTGACACCCTGACTACTGCCTTGTAGCCTCCTGTCGTAACTTCAAGTTGTGGAGTCTGGTCAGTGAGACACTGTAAATTGTAGGCTACTTTTGCAGATTTTGGTAAGTTGAACTTTGAAGAAATCAGTAACAACAGAAAAAACCCCACATTTTCTTCTTACCTTGAATTGTGTTCAAATTAAAATATGAGAAATGGGAGTTACCTTAATACTCACTGTTATTACAGCAGAATAAATGTTCTAATCACCACAGCACTATTGTGTGTCATCTGTCTATTCTGTGTCACAAAGTACGTAGTAGAAGCAGTAATTATAACTAAAATTTGATTTATGAAGAATTTTCCTGTAGAAGATACTTTTGGCATCGTACCTATTTTGAAACCTACTCATTTGACTGGTTACTTTATTAATAACAATGTTTGTCTCTCAAAGGTGGAATGGTTTTGAAAGAAATATTCATTGATATTTATAATTGATATACATTAACATATATATAAATAATTTAGCAGATCTTTTTTGAGCAGACAAAATTCATTCATTTTGTGAGACTGCTCCAGTGAACATTTCTATACATAGTTATATTTTTAGCATAAATTATCTGCACTTTAGGAATTAATTGGTTTTGATTAATTAATTGTTTTGTTTTCTAGTGAACATTCAATTCTGAGAGTGGGTTGAAAGATTTTTTTTTCCTATCAATGTGTAAGAGAATTGCCCCTTACTTAACGTAAGTTAACCAGTATGTTAGAAGGCTCATTTTAAGGTGAGACAGAGTTATTATTCAGTTGGCCTGCACTGAGGCAATATAAGTAATAGGAAATTCTAATGAGATTTTCAGGTATTAAATGATGCCCAAGGGCTATTTATAGACTAATTTCATTATATCTAGATGAAAAAATGAAGTTAATCTATTTTATATTTTGAAATATATTAAATAATTTTAAAATTTTATATGATTCCCTTTAGTTGTTTGGGAGTTGAGAGGAGAGTAAGTCAGGTAGCTGTTTTTTAAGAAACTGGATGCATAACATAGACCTAATCATGGATTGTGAGTTTTTCTCCAGGAACAATCCAGGGCAGAATGTTAGCTTTTTGTAAGATCTGTATTTCATTTGCTGTTGTGTGGTCAGTGAGACAAGGGATTGCAGGTGGAAAATGGACAGTAGGTGGTCTGAGGTAGTTGAATGATTCCAAGAGAATTTTGTTCTAGTCATATCTCAAACAAAAGAAGTTCCTGAATGGAGTTTTGAAACTTAAAAAAACTTGTCAAAATTCAAAACTTTCACTGAAAGTCTTTCAGTCCCCCATTTTTAAGACTCCTGTCTTGAGTCTTAAAACCTGTTTTGCAGGTGATAGATGTGATATGAATTTGGTAAGGCATTGAAGGCCACATCTGGAAAGGAATTTAGGTCAGTTTCCTAAATCTTGTAAGAGCTGGGCTGCTAAATAACAGAGCTTGTCTTGAAGCAGTAGAATAAAAATGACATATGGAAATAAATGAAAAAGAAGCCTTAGTATGTGTCTAGTGCGGAGTTTAGATAATATAGAATTACTGCATGGCATATATTAAGCTGAGGGATATGTTTAATTATCTGCTTAGTTAATATGTATTTTCAGAATAAAAAACTTAATAATAAAATAGATAAAATTAGCACCAGGGGATCAACTTAAAATGGAATGGGTTTTCCTAGCACATGTATTATCTAGCTTTTTTTGGTTGACTTTCTAACTGTAACCTTCTTTAAATGAGATTTTAGATACATGCGCTAGGAGTAATAGGTGTGACGGTGTCGGTATTCAGAAAGCACAGAGACTAAAAAGAATATAGTGTTGTGTAACCCTTTTCTTTGTTTATGATGAATTTTCTTTTCCACTTTTGCCAGCACTTTTTTCTGTCTAGTGCAAATAAATCAAGAAACAGGTATCACATTGTTTGTGTAACTATCAATTTTATTTTTGCAGTTCCATTGTTCTGTAAATCACTCTTTTTAAGTACTGAGCACGTTTCTTTTGCAGCCTTCACAAAATGTTCTTTTTCTTTCCCATTTCAGCTGTCATTTAGATGTTGATATGTAAAGCAAAATGGCAAAAATCAACACCCAGCACTCCTACCCTGGTATGCACCGACTGTCTGTCAGAACTACAGATGAAGATATTGAAAGGGTTGAAAATGGCTATATCAGGTAATACATTCCTTTCATCGCAGTCACGAGGACAGGTTGCTGCTGTGGCGCTCCTCTGGCTCTGCATCATGGGGGTGTTGTACCATGCTCTTGTTGACCCAGTGCACTGAACTGACGTAACAAATGTATATCCAGAGTACAAAAGAGATGGCAACAGCAGCGTTGTCATAGCTTGCAGTTTTGGAAGCAGAATCTGTATTACCCCAGGAATAAAGCCCGTTTTCACGTCAGTCAGAATTACACCAACTCATTAAGGAGAAACCTCTTGCTCAAGTCACCACGCAGATAGCAGGGTCTGGGCTTCCCACAGAGTCTGTGAGATTTGGAGAGAAAGGGATCCTTCCAGTGCCATGCAGTGAAAAGCCTCAGGAAGTTTCTTTTTTTACGTGGCCTCTGCAAATCACTTAGTTCCTGTGATAGGGAACATTTGTAGGGTATGAAGAATATCAACAGTTTTGTACGGATTTTCAGAGTTTCTCTCTGTGCAATGGAACTGTTACAGTTTCTTGACATTCACCTGTTCTCAATTTTGATAGTTTTAAAGTGGCAGTTTAAAATGTGCCAGTGAGCTTACGCTTACATTTTGCACAGTGCCAGTAATTTGTCTAGCCTGAGCAAACCCTACCAGGCCTGCAAGAAAGTGTCTTGATGTGTCTCTGTACAGACTGGAAAAAGTGTTCTGCTTTTGGCTTGTTATGGTGAACCACCTCCGCTAAGTGGACCTTGTTGGACTGTCTCTTGCTGTTCAAACGTGTACCCAGACTAGAGTGCTCAAAATCCTGCTGGTCTGATAGGACTGCCTGCATTATGATAGCTTTGGATTGCATACCCCTAGCATCTAGTATGGATGTGATTGAGCCCTGTCTTGTTTGAATGGCTCTTTTTTTAATTTCTGCTTTGCCTACCTGGTACTTCCTGAGGTGTAGGTGTAGCTACACTAGTGAAAATGGAGCTGCTTTTGTTCTGCACAGTATGGCTTGCTTGACTTAGTTATACTACCCCATGGTCTCCTTGGGGAGATTTCCAAGAGCCATGTCCCTTTGTTTCCATTTACAGTGATATCTCAGAAACAGGGAAAATACAGATAGAAATGAGCCTCTTCCTTTCCTTTTTTTAAAAAATGTCCATTTTGTAGAGGAAATGAGTTGATTGGCAGCTCGCAAAATGGAATTACTGGCAGGGATGTGAGAGTGTGATTATAAAGGTTTAAATGTAGAATTATCACTGCAATCATCTGCAGTTTTGGAGGCAATGACTTGCTTATGACAGAGGGACTGAAATATGAGTGGCACTTTATCATGAGGATGATGGTCTTGAAGAGCCATTTATTTAAAAGAAACTTTGCTATTATCAACATTAATTACAGGAGTTTATAGATGAGTAAGAAGATACAATCTCACTCTGTAAAAAAGATCTCATATTTAAGGTTTTGGAATTGCTGAAGTGATTGCTAGTAAGTATATACAATATCTTTGTAATACCACTCAAAGAATTCTGATACACATCTTTAAAATTCAGATTTCTTTAAATATATATCTATACCAAAATATGTCTTTCTAGATCCCATCCAAAATGTTAGCTCATCTTTGACTTGCAGCAAAATATACAGCTATAAACGTTGGAAAAAACCCTGGTTTTCAAATAGACAAAGCATTTCTTCTTGGCCTTTATCTTCCTCCCAACTCCTGTTGGCTATAGTTCAACAAAGCAATTAAGCACATTACTTAGTTCTCAGTAAAGTCAGTGGATGTTAAATTTATGCTTGATGCTAAGGATGTGCTTAAGTGCTTTTCTGCCATGGAGTGAGGTATTACCAAGGAAAGGCATTCACTGCAACAGTTAACAGAAAGCTGCTGGTGATCTTTAAACTGTCATTCTCAGCTCTTCCTGAGTAGGTGATGCATGTGCCCATATTCTTACAGTGTAGTGTGCCATAAAGTTGGTCCATTTCATTAAAACAAATAATAAGTGAGTCTTCATTTTTAAAATCCAGCCCCTGTATAGAAACAGCTTAAATAAGACAGGCAGTGCATTAGCTTATAGACACAAGTTGGCTGTCTGAAAGTTGGAAGTATGATTCAGCTGGGCCTTGTAGACATCTGAATTTCAGTGTCTTTGTGTGAGTAGGTATCTTAAGTTCCTGCTGTCATCAGTGGAGATTTAGTCAGTACTAGTACTCAGTGGAGCCTAGGAAACTGTTCAGCGTAGCCTGAAGTTGAATAGCTCTTCAGGCTCATTTAGCTGTGTTGACTAGGAGAGGTTTTTAGTTGTCAAATAGACATTTAAAGCTATTTGAGATACCATAGAGTATCTGAAGTATTTAACTGGGGCCAGTGGATATGGTGTGAGACCTTTGTGTTCTGGAGAGGTCAAATAAAGTATTTTGAAGTATTCCAAATGGTGCTAAACTCTTGTTCTGAGGCAACTGAATCAAGCCCTAAGATGGCAATTGACTATAAAGGAAACTTAGATACTCAGCTTATATTGGAAGCAGGTCACTGCCAAATCCCATCCCTGAAGCCCAGTTTACAATCTTTACTCAAAAGGGCTTCAGCAATTCCTGTTTAACTGATCAGAACGTCAAAACAATTACTACTAAATGAAGATTCTGGATTATTTGCATGTATTTTAGGTGAAAATGGTTTTCCAGAGCTTGCTTGAAGATCTTTGTGCAAATTTAGAGCCAAATTAAGTCAAGGCAAGGGACAGGTACAGACCATGTGCTGATATAAATATGATTTCCACAGTTTACTCTGCTAGATATCTCAAAAGTGTGGGAATAAATTGGCCTTTAGAGAGCTGAAGAGGCATGGAGGAGAAACCTCAGTGTCAGTGAGTTTTCTCTAAGGTATAGCAACAATGCTACCCCTGTGGAAATGAAATATTTTTCAGCATAAGACAAGGAAACACAATAATCTGCTGATGATTCTGCTTTGTAAACTGCTTTTTATTTCTTGGCATACTGTATATTCTCTTCTCGTGATGTTTTCAGACCATGTAACACCCTTGGATTGTAATGGCAGTGGTTACCGTTTTGCTGCAGATACCAGACAAACTTATGGAGTCCGGATGGGAATGAGTTGGTCTTTGTAAAAATAAAATAAAAACTATTCCACATACATTGAAGGTGTTACGTCAAAAGCCTCTTCTGTAACTGTGTCTCTTTGTCAATGTTAAGCTAGTTGACAAATACAGCCTCTTGTATTATCTGAACAGGGTTGAGGAAAGTCAGGAATATGAGATTTATAATGGGGAGTCATAATAATGGAAGGAAGAGTTCATTTTAGACTTACTTTTTGATTTGCATTTTTATGAATTAAAGTGGAATGTGTTTGTGATTGCTGTGTAATATCAGACAGGTGCTTTCATAGGAGTTGCCTGGCAGTCTTTTGTGTATTGTTTTCTTATCCTGTTGCAGATATACACAAGCTGTATTTGTAAAAATGAAACACAAGCACTTTAGTACTGTTTCCACAAAATAATTTTGATTTTCCTGAGTTGTCTACATGTTATCGATATAACTTTTTTGTAAGGTAAACCTGAATTTATTTACAAATTGTTATATTTAGTTATAACATAAACCTAGTTGTAGAAAATTTTGGTGCACATATAGAGTAGTCATAAAACTGTTTTTTAAGAACAGTCAAGCAAACAAAATAAAGATACAGACTTAAAAGTTTCACTAGTTGAGTCCATAGCCCACCCAATTTGATCCCAGCAGTTGAGTCTGAGAGGTTTTCCTTTTTTTTCCCTACAGAATTCAAATTTTGCAGTAATTATGTCTGATCACTTACTGGTAGAATCTGAGCAGAGAGTAATTAAAATAATTTGAAATTTGTTTTATGGGACTCTGGATCAGATTGGAAGGTGTTCAGATCAGGTCACATTGCCTTTCTAGGTGTTTACTCAAAATAAAGGTGAGCTCTTCATTCTTGGCCTTTTATTTATTGTCAGCAGATGCCCAGGCACAGCAATGTCAGCAATAAAGGAGACTGGGAGTAAAAAAACCTTCACAAAAAAGAAGAAAGAAGAATAGATAACAGTGCATTTTGGAAAGCAGTTTTCAGCTCCTGCTTGGCTCTTGTTCCCACTGATAACCCAGCTCAGTTAAATCAAAACAGGGCATCACATAGTGTTCATTGTGTTTTGGTACGCTTATAGAGATCAGTAAAATTGAAACAGATCTCCCTCTGAGACTTCAGAAAAAGTCTGATTGGCCTGATCTCATGGACCTGATCTCTGTGTCAGGTTTTCTTAGACTGATAAGGAGTGCACGCTCATAATCTTTTTTCTTTTTAAATTTCTAGTTGGAAGTATCCTAAGCTATTTTAATCCATGTTTGCTTTGTTTCCTTCGCTATTATTCACTACTTTATTTTGTAACCCATATATCTTGTTACCTGTATTTAGTGCAAATATAACAATTTAAGGAGCAGTCGCTAAAAGCAGTTGAGTTAGTGCAACTTAGTGAGATACTCCTCATTATCTGAGTTACTGATTGAACACAAGCTTCTAATCCATTCAGATGTGAAATAAAAAAGATACTGGCTTAATACTTCATGAAAGGCTATCTGTTTCTCCAAAGTACAATTATTTTTTTCACATCTGAATTGTGACATATAATACTATTTTCTAAGAATTCCCACTGTCTTCTTTTAAAAATGTATTTTCAGGACTGAAAAGAAGTTACAAGTGGTAAGGAAGAACAGAAGTAGCAATATTAGAATTTATTGCTGTCTAAGATCACAAAACATGTATTTTTCTGTAAAAAGAAATAAAAGGACTTGAAAACAGCCATAGCAGTGCAGTCTAGAAGACTGTCTAGTCCAGTATCCTTTCTCCAGCAGGTCTGTAGGCAGGTGCTCCAGGAAAAAGAAAAAAAGGGGACAAACCAGTGTCATCTGCAACATACTTTCCTCTAATACTCTCCCAGTGTCCAGCTCAGGACACTTGTTGAGCTGAATGCGGACTCGATGTATCTGGTAATCTGGTAATGGATTTCTGTTCCATCAGTTTGTTCCTTCTGCTGTAGAAGGCAGGTTAACTTTGGCATCCACAGTATCCTCAGCACCATCAACGTAAACTAGATTTAAAAAGTTTTTCAGTACTAAGCAGTGCCTATTGGCCTTCTCTTTTTAGAAGAGAAAAAGAAAACTGTTAGCAGTTGAGAATTCTGGGACTATCAGGACTTACCTTTTTTAGCATGGTTCTTTGTGTAGAAATACTAAAGTTTTAATTCTCTGCCAGTTTCTCAGCTGTGAGTACACACACAATTGAGCTGCTAGTTATCCTTTTGTGGGCCTTCAAAATGCTGTTGCCAGTTCTTATGAAGATGCTGCCAGTATAATTATTGGCATTGTTTGCCTGGCAATACAGATTAACACTGATGTGAGAGTTCTTGTTTGCATTACAGAGCAGGGAAAAAAGCGATCCTTAATGGGTGTGACAAAGTCTTGTAAAACTAAAGAATTAATAACACAGAGGAGCCTTGTAAGAAAATCCAGAGTGAGCCCTGGTGAAGTCCAGGTTCCAGTGAAGTCAGTTTCTAAACTCCATGACTGAAAGATGAGGCTAAAATTTCATCTGTATTTCTCAAATGCTAATTATTTTGGTGCTAATAAGTAGTCCTACAATTACGGCAACTCATGGGAGCTGGCGGAAACTGCACATTGCTTAATGTTATAAACACTGTCTGTGGTTGTGTGCAACTGGGCTGTTAACGGTGTTTTCCATGCATGGCAATAGAATAATAGAATCTTGGGGGTTGGAAGGGACCTCCAGAGATCATTGAGTCCAACCCCCCTGCCAAAGCAGGATCACCTAAGGCAGGCCACACAGGAATGCATCCAAGAGGGTTTTGAAACTCTCCAGAGAAGGAGACTCCACAACCTCTCTGGGCAGCCTGCTCCAGTGCTCCGTCACCCTCACAGTAAAGAAGTTTCTCCTCATGTTGAGATGGAACTTCCTATGTACTAGCTTGTACCCATTATTCCTTGTCCTATTACTGGGCACCACGGAAAAGAGACTGAGGTGCCTCATCTCATTGCTGCCAGAGCAGCTCTGGAGATCTGTAGCCTGTCTTGCTATGCAGTGGCTGAAGTTTTAGTTACAAAGTGAGCAGCATTAGGCCTGCAGTTTTACAGCTGGTGGCCACAGGCTGGTAAGAGCAGCCGTGGTGCTGCCCAGGAGTAACTACTGTAAAATCACTGTTTTCTCTTTCAGTCCAAGCAAGATTGAAAGCAAAACAAGATAGGGACTGCACTGGTAGAAATTCCAGATTGTTAAACCTAATCAGTGTCTTGGAGAACAACACTGAAAAAAAGCAGTGAGCAGTCACTCTAAAACCTCCTGGGGATGAACTCCATGTTGAAGAAAAGCTGATGATACCTTACAGGAGGTGTTAGAGTAGAAAACATGCTTCCCATAATTGTGTATCTGCACACCAGAGTAGTCCTGACCAGTAAGGAATCAGCTTCTGAGCTCACTGAACAGGTGAGCCTCCACTGACTTCATTTCGCATTGGATGGCTGCAGAAAAGTAGGAATATAGGCTTAGCTCTATGTTTATCGAATGTATGCCATATTTTACTGGGAAGAGGACAGTTTGCTGCGTTGCTTCCCGATATTGTGGTGGAAAAAGTCAGATGGGGGGAAGTCTGCTGCAGGCTGTATGGAATTCTTTAAAAAATTTTTTCTTTTGCAGAACCCATTCACTGTGTGAAGATGCGTCTTCAGAACTGCAGGGAGTCATTTCTGTGGAGGGAAGACATATATCTGAATCCCAGACGAGCTCATTCACAGGCAGGGGAGCAATGGCAAGGTAACATGCTAACTAATACCATTTCCAGTATTAAGTTTAACTTGTTCAAAGAGACAGATCCCAATTTGGAGTCAAAGTAAGAAGAGCCATCACTTTCCAAAGAAAGTGGATGGAGTCCAGCTGAAAGAAGTCTATAAAAAGGAACAGAAACTGCTTTTGACCTTGATTCTGAACTTGTCATTTACTCAGTGCTAATAAAAACCTTAGAAACCTAGAGATCCTGAGTGAGCTTGCACAAAGTAGTCTGAATACAAAAAAGCAAGTTATTTTTCCATGATCAGATCTTAAAATATATTGAATGCTGAGGAAATGCACGAAGTGAGGCCAGACTGTAAAGTAAAAGGCTAAAGAAATGGTTCTGGCTGATAGTTGGTGCAATGTTTGTTTCCTATCAAATCAGATACAGTCATAGAATCATAGAATCATAGAATGTTAGGGGTTGGAAGGGACCTTTGGAGATCATCAAGTCCAACCCCCCTGCCAAGAAGGATCGTAGAATCTAGGGCAGGTTACACAGGAACACATCCAGACAGGTCTTGAAGGTCTCCAGAGAAGGAGACTCCACAACCTCTCTGGGGAGCCCGTTCCAGTGCTCTG
>VZZY01019370.1:30806-113984 GCA_013400335.1 Eurystomus gularis
TCACTAGGGCAGAGTAGAGGGGGAGGAGGACCTCCCTCGATCTGCTGAACACACTCTTCTTAATGCACCCCAGGATACCGTTGGCTTTCTTGGCCACATGGGCACATTGCTGTCCCATGGAGAACTTACTGTCCACCAGGACTCTAAGGTCCTTCTCCACAGAGCTGCTCTCTAGCAGATCGCCTCCCAGTCTGTACTGGTACAATAATTGTTCCCTTGTTGGTGGATGGCTCTGGCAATGGGAGGAGACAGGGGCTTTTGTGGACTACAACAGTTTTTCTCATTTTTAGAATGCATTTATGTTTATAATGGAGTGGGAGCCTTAGTCAGCAAAATTGAAGTCAACCATTTAAGTAATTTACTTTACTGGCACTTAAACATAAAGCTGAAGTGGAGCTTCAGAAACTTATTGTGTCTGCTTTAAATGTTTCCAGCTGAGACTATGAAGCTCTGTCTTCAGATACCAAAATTTTTATAAAACTAGAGTAATTTAAAGAGTGTTTTTTACACTTCAGCCTTTTGGATGATGCATAATAAAGTTGTATTTCCCGGTTTGATTGTCAGGTCGTGACACCACTGCATGTAGATTACAAAGTCTGCAAGAAGTTGGTTTTAGGTGGAAAACATTTATAGGCATGTTTTGTGTGAACATAAAGCACGTGAACATATAAACTCATATTGAGAACTTCCTTTTTAATCTTTTAATCTTATTGTTCTTTACCCTTTTTCAGGGTAGTTTGGATTACACGTGTGTGGTTAGTATCTTATGCTCTGAGTATGCAAGGAAGCCTGTGACAAAAACATGAAAGCTTAGTAATTTAAATATTATGATAATATAACATGCCTCTTGAATGCAAATTCACAAACACCTAAGACAACAGCATTTGATGGACTACACTGAGTATCTTACTTCAAGATGTAAAGGACAAAAAAAAAAAATATGGCATGGCAGATCAGAAAATCAGAAAATTCTATTTCTTTGTTCAAATAGAGAGACTCTCAATCTTATTTGGTAAAATCTGTTTGCTCCATAGCTAACAGGTCTCATCAAAATACTTTATTTTTTAATGGAAGTGAGATCATCTATATTAGTAATTTTCCATACCACTCCTTACATAAAAGATGAGTTCTGTTCAGGCAAAAAGAAAAATTCCATAGCTTAATTTTATGCAGCACTCTGAATAGAGTGAGGAATCTATTAAATCTGAGGTGTTTGTGTGGGGCTTTTCTTTTATTTTGCATTCGTGGAGGACTCTGAATTATCTTAATTGTTGGCAATTGTAGATGATTTATATGATGCTATCTTGGCATGGCACTAAAGAAATAGAAATACCTTTTTAAAATTTCTGATATGTGATATTATTCCTGGTTTTTTTGTCCTTTTTATTTCAGGGTAAGAAAACTGGGCAAGGTCTATGTGGAGATGTAGTTAGGCCCTTGAGAACTGCAATCAAGAGGCAGATGTACTTTACCATTAGATTTAAATTGTTCATATCAACCTTTTGGTGGATTCTGTAATACTAGCCAATGCAGAGAGAATGTAAAGAGCTTTCCCTGAGCAGCCCAAGGTCTCTGTAAGAAGTTAAGCATTGCTCAGGGTTTCATTATGCTGTTTTCAAGGCCAAGTTTGGAAAACCTGAATTAACACCACTTTTGTCCAAGCTAGGCCACTGATAGGAAATAATACAATATATTGTGTGGGTAATAAATATAATCACTTTTGTTGATTTCAGTCTCCATTATTTTCAGTTTTTCAGAAACATATTTCCTTTTGAACTTTTGACAAAAAACATTGTATGGATTTGTAGTGTGAATTAGCAAGTAGAGAAAAAGATAGATAATGATACAGTGATAAATTAATAACATTGTCATAACTTTTTGCTTATCTCATTTCAGCACTCAACTAGAAATGTAGGATGAGGAAATAGTGCTTCCTAGGCAGTAGGAAGATTTCTATATGTTAGGCAATTTATATGTCTGCAGACAGACCGTTTAAAATCATGGGGAAAATGGCTGGATTTTGTTTCAAATAAATTTCTTATTTCAAAGTCTCTCCTCCCTCACCAACTATTCAGCTTCTGTTTTCACTCTGTGTACCAGCCCTTGAGCATGTGATCCTGTGAGTATTGTATGTCCCCTAATTCTGTCTGTTCAGGATTCCCCCATTATCACGTCAGAGGTTTGTCAGAAATCAACTGTCCCAACCACTTGGTTTGCCCCCACCTTGGTAAGAACATTCTTCTGTTGCTCCTTCAGTGCTGGTACAGTGGGCTAGGAACTGATGTGTGAGATACTTTCCTGATGCACTGCAAAAGGCGATGTATGAATTTGTGGGAAGTAACTAGGTTCACACAGTTAATCTATCAAGTTTAATTTCATGGCAAGCGGAGAAGTGGAGAAAAATCCTCCTGGGCCACTCTTTGTGGGGATGTTTTAAGCCATCTGTTGTTCTTGTCTGGTTCAGTCAATGCTGTATGTCTGTTCCATGCAGGCTATCACAATTTGTTGTATCCATGAGGTCATGGGCCACAAGACATTTGCACCATGAAGACCAAAGACCTGATTCTTTCCTAGAACGTATCCGAGGGCCAGAGCTTGTAGAGGTCTCCAGTAGACAAAGTAACATCCGCTCTTTTCTGGGTATCCGTGAGCGACCTGGGGGAGTAAACAGGTAAGAAGATGTGTTTATACTTTAAATGAAGACGACTGAGGTTATGGTATTTTCTTGGTGATTAGCATGTAAGTTTTATTTTAAGAAGAGTGTAAGAAGCTTAGCATGGGAGATGAACAAAGTATCTAATGCTGCCCAGGAATCTTCACGTAGCTGAAGTATTACAGCTTTCAGCAGACTTTCTCTTTCCCCCTCAAATGCAATGTGGTAAAGATCTCGAAGTAAAGGATTTTGATGATGCTGCTTCAGGCAGGATGGTTTCTCTGAGCTGGAATTTTATCATGTGCTACTTTTGCAACTTGATGTTGCTAAACTCCTCTCTACTGAGGATGAACGCAATTTCTGTTTCAAGAATCTAGGATGTCGCTCCTTGTGGCTTTTCAGGACATTAATAGTATGCACATTATCTGCAAGTGTTAGGAAACTCCAAACAAGCAGTTGTGCAAAGTGTGACATTGGTTTGTTACGCTTAGGAAATGAGAGTATCTTCTGGCTACTGACTTCACTTATTAGCACATACTCAGTCTTTAGTATGGAAGGCAAGTTCAGTCTTGTGTTAATTTTTTTTCAATACAACAACAGAGGCTTGCAAGAGAAACCTGTATGTATTTACAGTCTTTTGACTTGATGAATTATTACTTTATAAACATATGATATAGTGTTTTAAATTTAACTCCAGCTAAAAGAGGAAAATAAAGTCCCTGGGCAAAAGTTGACTTTGTGTTTGGCATTAAAGCATAGACTCCCATTTTTTTTGCACAGGTAAAGATTGGTAGGTAAGCAAGTAATAAGTTGATTTGTTTCAAAATCTCAGCTAGTAATTCAGATTAAAGCAAGAACCTTTGAAGGGCTGTGCATGATACAGGTTACCTTGGTTTGTTATGGTCCAGCACAGCCTTATTATCTTCACTTGATCTACTCCTTAGATATTCAGCTCGAAAGCACATTTTATTGAATTAGCCATACCGTTATCTGGTTTTTCAGACATGTGAATCAGTAGCAACTGCAGATTTGAAATAGAGAGGGCAACATTAATCCTGGGCCAGCAAACCTCTATATAAGGCTATTAGTGGAATTGAATTTGGGAGTATCCATCCGTGCTTGCCTTCTCTGTTTTACACTGTTGCCACGTGACAGTGACTCCCAGTTCTATCATGAAGGCTTAAATCTGCAGCAGTGGTGGGTAGGTATTCTTGTTACTTATCCACAAGCCTTGACACTGCATCTGTGAAGAAGACTTGAAAGGATTGAAGAAAGCTTAAAATAGTAGCCAAATGAGTATAGGGCTAAAAATAGTGAGATGCCTGTTGCCATGCACTAATACGCCTGAGAACAAGCTTTGGACATCAGATGTGGTCACAAATGTGTGTGCCAAGCACATGGTAAAAAGAAACTGGTGCCTTGAAATAGTTATGCAAAGGGGCTTATCGCTGCAGTCAGAATTAACCTTCCTAATCTTATCAGTGCAAATGTGAGAAGAGAGTAAGTCAGTCCGTCATGTCAGTAAACACGTGTACGAAATACCAACAGTCTTTACACTCTTTAATGTGTTTTATTTAATTTGCTGCAGTCACTGGCCCTTGGCCAGGTTGAATGTCAACTATAGCAACAACACCAATGAAGAGTAAGTACTGCTAACTTCCAAACACCCTTCTACTACTAGCTCCTCTCTTTTTCCCTTTCCATCCTAGTAACATTTGTAGTATAAACTCCTTATGTCTTCCTAAGACTATAGTTTAATTATAAAGAAAGATCTAGTTTTCTCAGTATGAAAAGCATCCTTCATACTCCCTGTGAACTTCTGTTTGTCTGAAGTTGCCCTCACCTCTCAAGGAGGTAATTTGATTAAGCATTTAGTCCCTCCGCTAGTTCAGCTGGCTGATTTTACTGCATTGCCCATTGATTCGTCAGTTTTTAAATGAGATTCATGTATTCATTTTCTAATAGTTATTTTCCCCTTTTAACATATTAGTCTCTTTTTGCAAATCAAGCGCCCCCAAAATTTCAGGTTATCAAATGAGGAGTAGACACTGATCAGGGTTTCAAGAAAAAAGTCATGTGTGCAGCCTAAATGAAAATGAACCATCTTTTAAAAATGCGTGATTCAGTCTGGCAGATGTTGTTGGTTATTGTAGAGAGAGTGACAGTCAACATAGTAAGGCTTGCATTGCAACAGAAGCTTTGGCAGAAGCTGTCCTTTGGAGTCGATTTTATATATTTGACAAGATATTTTACAGTGTTATACCAAAGAGAAATCTCCTGACAAGGTGAAGAGCTCCTGTAATTTAAAATCACTCAATGTTTGTTGCATGTCTTAGACCACAGCTATCTGAGGACATACCTGCTCTGTAGCATCCAGCAGCAGATCTGTTCTCATGCATGATGATAGTTACCTTTTTTTCATTGCTTTCCAGATAAAAACAAAAGTGAAAAAAAAATCAGGACAGTTTCTGATTATGGCCGAAATACTTTTAGGCAACTCCTGGGTTTTTTTTCTCCAAATAGTTCCATCACAGACTGGCTCAAACTGTACATTTTACATGATGCTGCAAAACCTTTGTGCACATACCTGAACCAGAGGTCTTCCTGCTCCTGACGCAACTTTGTGGTTTGGTTTGCCTAAGTTTTATTAAAAAGGAAAATCACTGTGCGATGAACAGTGACAGAAATGTGCAGAATTTTATTTAGACTTGTACAAAAAAAAGTGCTAAAAGCCTGGAGCCTAGCCTGCTGATCAGGGCCCAAAAGACTGATTAGGATGGAAATACTGCTTTCTTACTCTGTTTCTGACAATGACTCATGTACCTTGGGCAAATCTTTCATCCTTCCAATCTTTCATTATTTTAAAATGAAGACAACACCTTTCTGTATACCTGCCTGACAGTCTGAAACATACTTGATTTGCAAAGTACTTGACAGATGAGAAATGCAAATACTTGACTCATTCAAAGACTATGACAGTGTTTTTGTAGGGGCTGATGAAGGCACATTTTAGAAGTCTGAAGATGCTTTCAACATGCTGGAAACACAGAATAGATGTCACTGTATTGCTGTGAAAAGAGGACAGGCACAAACAACTGTTCCATCAGTTACTGAATTACAGTTTACCCAGTAGCAGTAATAAAGAAAAAAACCATGCAGCTCTTTTTGAAGCTTTGGGTTTTTCATTATGTTAAAGACCTAAGAGTGCCTGCCCTTAGGCAACTGCAGGTGATGCTTTCAGGTCTTTGATTGTGGCCAGCATTTTCCTCTGACTTCCACTGACAGACTACAAGTAGGTGGGAGTATGATAAAGTGGAAGTTACCACAACAGAAAGAGGAACATAGGAGGAAATTGGAATTGTCAAAATATTCCCTACAAAGTTTATCACTGCTAATACTTTTTGGCTGAATCTCCGTCTCAAGCTACTTTCCCCTGTGTAACAACATCCACAAATGTCCAGTGGCCCTACCCTTTGAAAATTATGTTTCCTGGTAGTTCTTCCTTTCTGGTAAGAATACCAGACATTTGAAGTATTGAGGAGCTATGTTAGTGCTAACAACCACAACTTTGAATTGACCTTTAGATCAGGCACTGTGCATAGTAATGTGCAGTGAAATCCTGACATGTTTTTTAAATAGGAAGGAGTTTTTGGGGCAGATCTGTAAAAGAAGTCGTAAAGTCCAGTGTGGTCAGTGGCAGAGAAATAAATACTTGAGCGGCAGTTCCCACAGCTGTGTAGAAATCAGGCTAGGTAAATACAAATGTTCCTGTGAGTTGAAGTGCATGTGTAAATAGAAGATCAGTCAACCCAAAGGTTCTTTTTTCCTCCGGTTATGCTCCCTTGCAGTGTATAATTTTAAAGGTTTCAGTGGTGTTGGTCAGCTTGGTAGATATTTCCCTGGACATGGAGGAGTGCAGGATCTCAGCATTTTTTAGCAAATGAGTCTGGGCTTTTCCCAGTTACACTGTGATGCTGCATCGCTACTGAAATGTCTAAGGGTAAGAACTGAAACAGGTTCTAGTGGCTCATAGGTGAAAGCTACTACTATCTTCAAATTGGTGACTGTTGTCTTCTCCCCTGGAGCGCTTCTTTCTCCCTGTAACAAGCACATTCATAGACAGAACTGCCATTCACGGCATGGACTTTTTCTGATCTGAGTAATACAAGCAAGTATACATGAAAAGCAGAAGTGAGCTCACTAAACTTTTACCTGTTGGTTCCAAACCTTTAAGGAGCACTTCTTCAACTGTTATTACGTATTTTCTCTTTGGGATATTCCTGCATTGAAATAATTTGCCCATTATTGATGGCAGTGCAAGGGGAGAATCAGACCCAGTCTTGGCAGATCAGAGAACATGTAGCTGCCATGGGAGCAGGAATTCATGGCTTTCATCCAAACCAGACCTTACGTGTGGAGAGCTATGTTTGTGTATGCGTTATCCACATAAACTGTAGTGTCGGGAACATTTAGGCTTTTCTGTCTCACCAATGGGGACAGTTTCTGCTTCAATGAATAAAGAAATTTCAAACACAAAAGAGATATCAGATGATGGATTTTCTGCTTGTGCAAGTGAGCTTCGACTTACATGATTTTTGACTAATGCATGTAGCAAATTTAGCTCTAAGATTAAATATTGACAGAATCTTAGGGAAGATGTTAACTTTCTGCAGTTCTGAAGAGGATGTGTGGGCTTATCTGCATAATTTAACATAGCTCAAGACTCTTCTGTTTAGATAAACCTAAGAATGGGAGAAGTCAAATCCTTTATATCTGGTTTATCACATTCTGATGAGCTAAAGGCTGTATATACCCCAACAGTATGAAAACACATATCTGGAATTAAATCTTGCAGCTTGGGTCTGTGCTAGATACTATGGAACAGTAGGATATAGTTAAGTTAAATGGTCCATATTGTACTTTATTGCATGAAAAGCAATCAATAAACAAGGGGACAATCGTTATTCCATTAAGTCTAGGCAAAATTCCCATTATTTTAGCAAGAGTGGAACTTCATGCTTAATGCTTAGCCTTTGAATACTGTGGTAGTGAAATACAGGCAGAGCAACTTGGGCATCGCTCCTCTGACCAAACATAGACATCTGCGTCTGAACTAGGCAACCACTATAAGGAAGGATGGAAAGAAAGAAATGCTTCTAGAGGCCACAAGTAGATATGGACTATCTCATAGACACAGTAGATCTCTACTGTAGAGGTCTAAAATAGGTTGGCTTAATCATGCTGACTATAAAGCATTTATAAAATGACTACTATGTAGTTAAATGAGACACACCTCTTTTCTCTACATTTGCTGCTTTTATTCAGACACTGACTGGGATTCTTCTCCCAGGCAATCATTGAAGCCAGAGGTAATTAATTAATAGCTATGTTGATTTTAAAGAACTGTGAGAGGAAGTTCAGCCTCATTTCATTTAATTACCGTTAAACTTCAGACTGTCACTGTGAGGTTTTGGATATGCAAAGAATGTTGGTAGTTTGTTAAGCCATTTCAAGGTCTATTATCATTTGACAGATTTCTTTTTAAATGCCTGAGTTCTTAAGAGTTATACAAACTGGAAGCATTTAATTAAAATCAGCCTGGTACACTGATGTCTGAAAAGGTCAAGAAAGCGTGGGCACAGAATCAGCCAGCTGCTCACCTGGTGTGCTAGTACAGTGGTGTCAGTTTGAGAGGCCTCAGCCTGTGAACCATTGGTACCAGTTGGATCCCTGTCCTGCCCTGTCTGGAGTCTAGTCTAGTTTCCTGTAACCTTAACATCCACCCTCTCCCTTAACTACTAGAGTATTGGTAATATTGCTAAGCCTTACGTTGTGTTGTACAGCAAAAAGGAAGAAAAGAAAGAGGTTAAAGAGGAGAAAAAAGAGGAAAAGAAAGAGGAAAAGAAGGAGGAAAAGAAAGAGGAAAAGAAAGATGACAAAAAAGATGATAAAAAGAAAGAAGAGTAAGTATGACAAATGAATGTGTGCTTGTAACACAGCCCCTACACTACAAAGCATGGTGTGGCATTTTATTGTAGCACTTTCCTGACAATTATTGTTCTGTAGGATGCAGAGTGTTAGCCTGTCAGATCTTTAACAGGTCTTCCCTTTTGGAAAGGTCCAACAGCTCCACAGACTTTTGTATCTGTAAGACCTGTGTTTAAACCTGTCATGAACACCTTCCTACGTCAATAAAAGGGAATTCAGCTACCTCTGGTCACATTGGTATGCTGTGGAAGATCACTTTTTTACTCAATGAGGGCATTTTAGAATAGCAGCCTGTTTTGCAGATCTGCACAGGCTTTTCTTTGTCCCAGAATGTCCATTGTGATTCAGAGCAGATGAATCAATAGTCTGGTTTGGACAAAGAACAAAAATCCCATGCGTAGAAAATTACCAATCTTCTAGTAAATTTAGTTATTACACTGACTAGCATATTTAATTACTTAATGGGGTGCAGTGATCACTAAAGTTTAATTCTGCTGCGGAGGAGATGCTGTATTTCTGCAACAAAATGGGATAATTTGAATGCTTTTGACAGAAATGGATCCTGCTCTTACTTTGTTCCCCCCAAACTGATCCAAACAATTTAGCATTTTCAGTCATTAAAAATAACAATGATAGCACACATAAAAAGAGAATTTGAGTGGACTTCACAGTTAAGGAGCATGTTAGAGGAATGTATTGTGAGCTTATATCTACATGTATGGTGGCATATGTTACGTAGGCATGGGGACATGTAGTTAGGAATTGCTTCCAAACGGAATCTGCTTGATCTCAAGGTCTCAACTTTCTTAATAAAAACTTTTTTGTTAGAAAGCCTTTGTTCTAGGGATTCTCTTTCGGCTTCAACTGCTATGTAGTTTTGCAGTAGCCAAGGGTGTTTTAAAGCATTTCAGCAAAGAATATAAATGTTTTAATGTAGTGTACTCTGTCATATGAAGGCTGTATTTTGTGGTCACCAGTTTTGAGGTGGTGACCAGTTTTTTTTAAGAAATGGCTCAAAACTTGTGAAGATGGCAAAGTAAATACTTTTTTAGATTAAAGCTGCTCCTTTTACTAACATTATCATCTGGACATTCATCTGACAGCAGGGATAATTCCAGAAATACACACAAATATGAAATAAATTATCATGACATTTAAATATACTTACATTTTTGGAGATTAGGAAAAGTCACACAAATAGATAGCCAAGCATTGCGTGGTCACATATTCCCCACACTACTATACAGTTCACGGATCACGCTGTCACCTCTTGCTGCAGCTGTGGACCTCACAGTCCTCTAATACAGATTTCCTCTGATTACGTACAATGTGCCTAATTGCTGTCTCGCCCATATCAGCCTTTCTCGTGCTGGGGAAGAGCACTTCTGAGCATACTCGACATGTGCCGTTGGCCATGCTGTTCTTTAAAGCTTCTTTAAATCTTCTTTAAATTCCAGGCCTGTCTCCTTCATGTAGCATCTCTTCATTGTTAGGAGGCCTAGGGAGCAGGACTGTGAATGTGTGAGATTTGGCTTTACATAATAATATGTGTTTTAGTTCTAGTCACACACAATGTGTGCGTTATGTACACACGGAGTCATATAAACGTATTTGGACACATATGTGTTCAACTTGTTTAAATGCTTGCTTATACATGGATTTCCATAATAGGATTTGCCAAAACCACCAAAATGAAGCTGCAAAGGAAGGTTCTTTGTCTAGCAATGGACCATAGCCTTCTAGCTGGTATGATAATAAGAAACATTTAACATTTTACTTTTTTTTCAGTGAGCATCATATGCAAAGAGGCTGTGGTTTTCAGCCTGGACAATGTGAATGTCTGTGGTTTTCTTTCCACTCTTACTTGTTCCAAAGTTGGGTAAAGCAAATATGAACAGCATGTCAGATGGGATGAAGCTAACATTTGACATCTCATCTGGAGCTGCCTGCATGGATACTTTCTCTTCTCAGGCAGCTGTGAGTTCATCATGAGATGAGCAACCTCCAGAAGAGGGAGATACAGCAGGGCACTTCATTAAGTTTCCAGTGTAACACTGTACTTTTTACTCTCCAGGAAGAAAAAAGAGGTCTTTGTAATAGATCCTTCAAGCAATATTTACTACAACTGGCTGACCATAATTGCAGCACCCGTGTTCTATAACTGGTGTATGATAGTGTGCAGGTATGGCTTTATGTTAATAATAATTTTAGGTTTTAAATTTAGTGTCTCATTACGTTTCCTATTTAAATCATCGCCTTACCTCCCTGTGGTATTTTTTGGGTGGCTTACCTAGAAGATTTACAGTTCATATACCCTTAGGGATATACATACCACTGGGAATAGATGGCCAAGTGTTTCCTTTTGTCTTGGTGTCTGAAACCAGTTTGTTGTAACTTGCAATGAGCATCCTCATGAGCACTGGCTGTGGCCTTCGTGTGCCACCTACTGGGAGCTGCAGGGTTGTGCCTTGGCCACTGCAGGCTCAGCAGCCACTGCTAGAAAGAGGTTCTTTCAGTTGCCCAGTAGAGTACAGAAGGGAGGGACGTGGGCAGTTTTGTATCATCTTAAATTAATATCATGCGTCTATAGATGCTTGAAGGGCAGGGAGCTTTTACTCGAGTATTTATTTTCCCTTCTAAAAATGTGGAAATCAGTTTGAGTCAAAGTCACGGGAGTCCTGTAGGAATGGTTCACTTAGGCTGTGTCAAATGGCAGGGAGAGATGAGGATGGCTTGCCATTCAGAAACAAGCCTTTCATTTGGGAATTATCTTAATGGAGATGTGTATCCCATGAAATTGGATGCATATTTAATTGTAGGGATATGTGTATGCTTCCATAAGCACCCTTGTATGGCATATATGTGTTCAAGTTTTGCTACTGGCCTAAACACTTTTGAATTCTGAAAGATCCCAGTGTCTGTTTAGACATAGCTCTGGTGTGCAGATGCCTAGGCATGGAGACATGCTGCCCTTAATTTTTCAGTGTCAGTAACATGCACTAACACGCTGCTAGGGCACACATTGCAAGTACTCTGCTTATGCAGTTGGTGTAATTGCTTTTTTTCTTTCTTTCTTTTGTATCTTTGTTTCTTTAGAGCCTGCTTTGATGAGCTACAAGCTGACCATATTAAATTATGGCTGTTCTTGGATTATGGCTCTGATATCATCTATATTTTTGACATGTTTGTCAGATTCAGGACAGGTGAGTCTTTCTGGGATTTTACAATGTTTTCAGATATCTCATGGATATGAAGGCTGGAAACAGAAATTCCCCTGTGGGGTGTGGCCAGTGTAGTGTCCTGTCTCCAGCAGAACCTAACAGTGGAGGCTTTGGGAAGATGAAGTATCTGACCATCTTGGATTGTTTTAAGGCTGGACATACCAACACCTACGCTTCACTTCTCTCTAAATTCAGTTCAAGCCAAGTGCTGACTGAATAGCCACTGTTATGGGCTGCACGGGGAAGGGAGAATAAGGCACTTTGCATGTCGTGATCACTCTCTGCATGACATATTGCTTGTGGTAAGAAACCAGCTGCACTCCACAAGGGCTGCTTTCTTAGGCCAGTTGTGAAGCATCCTGCTCAGAAGTGATTACTGAGTTGGTCAAGTGCAAGACCTGGCACCCATCTCAACCTCCAGTCTGCAGCCCTCTGCCTGGAACTGGGAGTGCTGCCTCTGCCACCAGCTGTATGTCCTGCAGCCCCTGAGAGGTCCTGGCTGGGTCTCCCACTGCCTGGTGGTGGTACAGGGTTAACCCAGTTAACCCACACACCCCTGCCTAGGTCCTGTCTTCATGAAGGAGGCGTGAACCAAGAGGATCTGTGAGGACTGTGCCATGTCATTTGTGAAGTGGTTCTCTTCATCTTCCTGTCCCTGTTTCTGTAGTCCAGACAGGCTGAGAAGATTTCATATTTGAGCATGTCCAGCTTATAGGGATTCTAGCCTTAAAGGGATATCCGTTTTGAACTAAACAAGGTCATAGTCTAGGCCTAAGCAATGACATGCAGTGATCCATACCATTAAATTGCTAGAAGAGTCCTTGATGTACTTTGATCCATGCATTTTGGTCTTTTCCAGCCAGCACTCTCTCCGGCAGTGCCTGGGCACAGCTGGAAGGGACAGCAGAGGTTGGGTGTTGTTTATGGTGTCATCTCTGGAGGGGGTTGGAAGAACTCACGTGTGAATAGAAGCTGTCATGGTAGCTGGTCTGGGGGCCAGAAAATGTCACCTGGCTTGCTCTATTTATTGGTACAGTATTTACTGGAAGGGTCCAGAACTGCACTGATCGTTATAAAATTTAGAGTTCTTTTAAATCTTTGATTTTTACATATTCTCTTTTTTCTTTTCTGTTCTTTTTCTTTTCTTTTCTTTTCTTTTCTTTTCTTTTCTTTTCTTTTCTTTTCTTTTCTTTTCTTTTCTTTTCTTTTCTTTTTTTTTTTGGTAAAATCTTGCTGACAGCTTGACATTAATTATGGTTTATGACAAGTTGTAAACATAATTACAAGACAGAGGCTAAAAACACTGTCACATTGGGAAGCACATAACTCATGGCAAGCCAAATTCTTAAACTGAGCAAGTACCTTGTTCAACAGGAAAGCCTATTTCAGATAGCAGCCTAAATCGTGATGCTGTATTTGGGGAGGGGCAAGAGGGTCTTTATCTTCTTTGTGTAGTTGAAATGTCAACAGCGTCAACTAAATTTTTCTTCTGTGGTTATATCTGTTATTGTAATGGGAAAGAACCGAGCAGAAATTGGGCATGTCCAGGCAATGCAAGTTATGAAATTTCCATGGGCTGTCCTGACATATGGCTGTTAAAGCATGGTTAGAAGGCCAGCTTTGCAGGCCTGTACTGGAATTGCAGAATTGCTGCAGAGATCCCCTGAATGCTTCAGTGCAGGTGTCTGCTGCCATTTCAGGCACTCAAATTAAGTGCTGCCTTTTCCTGGAAGTGTGTGAGGTCCATCTCTCCTGGGGACAGAGGTCCTGGAAGCCTCTGGGGAAGATTGTGACTCCCCGCTTTCTAAGGCAGGGACTGCCTTTGAACTGGGATCTAGGTAGCCCTGCAACCACCATGATCCATGTCAGCTTCTCTGTGGTGCATTCCTGTCTAGCTGCAGGGCCTGTTTCACAGTATTTCACCTGCTTGGTGACAGTGCACTGTGAAGCAGAAAAGATTCATGTCTCTCAGCAGCTGGTTGTGTTTACTGTACCCTGCATTTTGATGCTTTCAAAAGTGTTACTGTAGGACTTCAGCTCTGTGATGAGACAAAAAAGAGCTGAGGGGCTTTTGTCTCCCTCCAGGAGGCAGGCATTTTCAAAGTTATTTGTAATACTCGTGAGTCAGAAATTTATCTGCCTGGCCAGCTTTTCTGTTTCCTTGCATAGCTCTGTTAATGAGGGCATCTTTGACCAGCTTCTTTGGCAGTTTTCTGGGAGGCAACGCATTCATGGCACCATCAGTTTGCAGACACCTGAAGACAGATACACACATATTCCAGAGGCAATGGTGCAGACATTCCAGAAACACAGCCGTGCTGTGTAGGGCACAAAGAAACGCAGCTTGGTCATCCTCAGCAGATGCTTCCCTGAGAAAGCTGCTGCTGGTAGATTGCTCAAGGATTAGCCAAATGTGATAATCCCTGGTACACAGGGCATGTTTGGCTTTTCTCTGGGTGGACTTTTCCTCCTGAGTAGCCCAGTGGGCAGACAGTTGGACATCTCCACTTGCAGTTGCAGCAAGTGTTTCGTACTGCACAAGCTGTTCCCTGCAGAACATTTTCAAGTTTCAACATTTCAACCTTGAGCTTTCGGAGGTACAAAACAGCTCGGCAGCTGTACTGCTCAGGCAGTACCAGAACGCTTAGATGCAGTTTGCTTTAGGGTCTCTTAGCACTGTTTATGTCTTCTCATAATTTAAAAAAATCAGATACTTTCCAAAGCCTTTTGAATGAAGAAATACCAATGTACAAAATTCTGCTTAGTAGCTCTCTCACTAGAAACACACAAAAAAGTGCAAACCCTTTTCCTCAAACGAAAAGGAAAATCCTGTCAGCTTTAACACTGGACACGAGGAGAAGTATGGCTCAGGACGGGGGGGAAGCTGGATTTCTTCACCTCAAGGGTATCTATATTGTTTGGGAAAAGTTTCCAGCAGTCCGTTATACCTACTTGGTTTTGGTATTTATTTTAAAATATTCCACTCTGATTTTTATTACACAGTTGCTTAACACTAGCTTAACTTTAGTTAAGGTTTATGCCAGTCATTCACGAAAAATGAGACATTTGAATCTCCCCTTACTTTTTGCAAAGATACCTAAAAGAAAAAGATACAGCTGTTCCAGAGTAGAGTGGAAAACTGCAGAGAGCGCTGTGGTAATAATAGAACCATTGTTCTTTGTCTTTATATATCAGCTTTGAAACGTAACTGGAATATTTAAATTTGCAATTAAATATTTTTCATTAAGTGAACTCATAATGTATCGATGTCTGTATGCTTAACAGTACAAATGTTAATATTCTGAAGTATCTGAAATGTAAGTTACTCATTCCTGGTGATGGTATTTTTATTCTAACAAGTAAAATATGTATTTTTATTCTTTGAAGGCTTTCTTGAACAAGGCTTGCTAGTTCAGGATGAAAAGAAACTACGAGAGCATTACACCAAAACTGTCCAGTTCAAACTGGATGTGCTGTCTCTTGTGCCAACAGACCTGGCATATTTGAAGTTTGGTTTGAACTACCCTGAACTGCGATTTAACCGCTTGCTGAGGATTGCTCGTCTCTTTGAGTTTTTTGACCGCACTGAAACCAGGACAAATTATCCAAACATGTTTCGTATTGGAAATCTTGTCTTATACATCCTTATTATCATCCACTGGAACGCATGTATATACTTTGCAATTTCAAAGCTCATCGGATTTGGAACCGACTCTTGGGTCTACCCCAATGTGTCCGTTCCAGAGTATGGGCGCCTGTCTAGAAAGTACATTTACAGTCTGTACTGGTCAACGCTCACGCTGACAACCATTGGAGAAACACCTCCCCCGGTGAAAGATGAAGAGTATCTCTTTGTGGTCATCGACTTCCTGGTGGGTGTGCTGATCTTCGCTACCATTGTCGGTAATGTGGGCTCCATGATTTCCAACATGAATGCCTCCAGAGCAGAGTTCCAGGCCAAAGTGGATTCCATTAAACAATACATGCATTTCCGAAAAGTGACTAAGGATTTGGAAGCCAGAGTTATTAAGTGGTTTGATTACCTCTGGACCAACAAGAAGACAGTGGATGAAAAGGAAGTTCTCAAAAATCTGCCTGACAAGCTGAAGGCTGAAATTGCCATCAATGTCCATTTGGACACACTGAAGAAAGTGCGTATATTCCAAGATTGTGAAGCTGGACTTCTCATTGAGCTGGTGCTGAAACTGAAACCTACGGTCTTCAGTCCTGGGGACTACATTTGCAAGAAGGGAGATATTGGAAGAGAAATGTACATTATTAAAGAGGGAAAATTGGCAGTGGTGGCAGATGATGGCATAACCCAATTTGTAGTTCTAAGTGATGGCAGCTACTTTGGTGAAATCAGCATCCTGAACATCAAAGGTAGCAAATCTGGCAACAGGAGGACAGCCAACATAAGGAGTATCGGTTATTCTGATTTGTTCTGCTTGTCTAAAGATGATTTGATGGAAGCCCTCACAGAATATCCAGAAGCCAAAAAGGCTCTAGAAGAGAAAGGGCGACAAATTCTGATGAAAGACAATTTAATAGATGAGGAAGCAGCAAAAGCAGGAGCTGACCCAAAAGACTTGGAAGAAAAAATAGAAAGACTTGAAACAGCTCTGGATACGCTGCAGACTAGGTTTGCGAGGCTCATGGCAGAATACACCGCAGCTCAACAAAAGGTGAAGCAGAGACTTGCCAGAGTAGAAACCCGAGTGAAAAAATATGGTAGTGGCACCTTATCAGTTGGAGAAGGAGATGCTGAAATACCTGAGGAGCAAAAGCAGTAATGGAATATTTAGATTTCCTCGTTTATCGGAGAAGGTTGGAGCATGTGAAAGCCATAAATGTATGTAAATATGTGTGTGCATACATAGACATTATTATTTTTATATGAACTCAAGAGAATGGTTTTTAGCATTTTTAACTGAAGCAGTATTTTCTTGTAAATAGAACATTGTTACCTTCTTAGGGGGAGATTTGGTCTGGCATTTGGGTACCTTTTTGTACTGGGAGTGGGTTTCTTACAAGTCACACTCAGAACGTCTGTGTATGGTACGTGTAGGTCTTGACATGTCGTCTCTTCCCACATGCGTTGCGTAAAGAAGGCATTGTACTTAAAGTAGAAGGGATGGGGTCTTTTTTAAGGGCTTAAAAAAAACCACTTACAGGGTACATGCACCACCTTAGTAGCTGGTTAAATGCCTGGACGCACAATCTGGGCTTCTCAAAATCTTTGTTCTTTCACAGTGAAGCGTCTGTGCAGGCAGTTGGACGACAGCTGAGCAGCAGCATGTACCTGCCTGGCCTATGCAGTGTAGCCCTGCCCGCGTGTGAAACAGCCGCGCATCCAGATGCTTTAGTCCCGTTCTTTGTATTGAGCTGGGCTCTGCACAAAGGACCCTGCTGACGAGTGGCTGTGCTCAGTCACGGCCTTTCTGGCATGGTCTGTGACAGCCTTTGCTGCTTCGCCTGGGGAGAGAGTGGGAGGGCCCCTTTATTTTGTTTTTAGCCCAGCCCCATCCCACCAGTAAAGCCCTCACTTGGAAGGGAGTCCAAAAGCTTGCTGCTGGAAGGCAGCTGGGGCAGCGTGGCTGTCCTGGCCTGGGGAAGAGTAGAGGGCCCTGGTGTGTGCAGCTCCTCCGCATAGGGTCATGAGGGAATTCCCTCTCAGCTAGTGAGCAGTCCCAGAGGGGAGGCTACTGAGAAACTGCATGGGCTGGCAGGACAGGCTGTCCCTGCCTGCCAGCCAGCTTTCTCCTGCAGCAGGGTTTCTGCGAGGCAGGGAGAACAAGCCCTGTGTTGCAGTCATTCCTGCCACTAGGCCTGTGTTTCCTTCCTCTTTATTTCACTCAAGGATGCCTACTCTGCCTCCCTTTGCTATTTACTGCCAGCTTCACTCTGAAGTAGCTGTTGCGCCACTGTGTTTCCATTAGGGGAGAATGAAGGCCACATTTGCTCATGTCCTGCTGATAGGAGCCTAGTTGTGCTGGTTACTTTCTACTTACTGCAGAGCAGGTGTCTCTGCCAGTGGGCTGGCTCTGAGGTGAACGCATGGTCCATCCAGCCTGCTGTGACATTCAGGGCAGAACAGTATTGAGAAGGCTTCTTTCTCTGTCACATAGCAGCCCCAGCATTTGCCTCTTGCACATCTCTCCTAGCCTTCTCCATCCTGCTGCTTCCAGTTTCTTTCCAGGTTTCTCTTCCACCTCTCAGGGGATTTCTCTAACGCTCTCCCACTGGGAAGATCCTAGCTTTCATTTTCTGCTGTGCAGTATTTTTCTGTCTTGTAGCTTTCCCCACGTTGCTTTTATTCTCTGGTACCTCCCTGACTTCTGAAGAGTATGGAGTAGCAGAGGCTGTTCAGCATCAGTGGCACAGAGGCTGGATCCTCCAGTGGCACTAGGTGTTACCATGGGCAGTGATCTGCCTTTCCGTTGTCCTTGGCCCTGACTCAGGAGCCCTAGTAGGATGTGGGAATAGATGGCCTGTTGGAAAATTGGTGAGAAACCCACTGAGCTGGTAGTGAAATGAAAAGAGGCAGTTGCTTTGCTAAACTGAGAGCAACTGCTCAGAGTAAGCACTAATCTCTGGGCAAACAGATGTCCCCCTCCTTTGGAGCTTAGTGAGAGACACAGATCTGACAGCGACTGAGGAATGGGGCTTTGCCAGCAACACTGGCAAAGAGACCACCAGGCAGTAGCGGTCCACATATGGGCCATGTCTAAACTTCCGTTATCATCAGCCTGGAAGCCAACTAGACTTAGTTATCTACTCTAGGCTGAGCTTAACTTCTATTATCAAGCTTTCCACTGACTGTACCAAGGACTTCGGAAAGTAGTTGAGACCTATATGCAGAATTCATGATCTTCAGCTGAATCTTGTCCTTATTTTCTCCCAGGGCTTGACACAAATGGGGGAGGTACAAGAGGCTGCTTTTGTCAGGGGTCTAGTGCCCTCACTCCCACACTGAGGCGGGCAGGGTTCAGGTGGAGCTGGGTGTTGGCTTGTTGCAGAATACCACTGACAGCACAGTCACAGGCTGCTGAACTTGTAACTCTCACCTTGTACCAGAGGTAGGTACCACACTTGGCTTTGTAACACTGTTGTGTTACTCAAACACTGTATCTGGTAGGGGTTTCATCCTTATCATTCTCTGTAAATATCTGTCTACCCACCATTCTCCAGCCTATTAGGTATATGCAAATAGAACTGTTAAAAGTACTATTTATACCGAATTTATACCTGTTAAAAAACCCCACAAACACAAGAATGCATCTTTACCTGATGGATCAGAGCAGCTTAATCTATCAGTTAAATTCATGTTTGCTCTGTCCTTTACCATGCCTCTTCGTCTGGTTTTCACATTGTAGAAAAAGAGCTATTCTGATGCTGTTGGTTTCAGTCACTTCAAAATCTTGAGCTTTTGACATGATGAAATTACATCCTTTGATGTCTTTAATCTCTGTAAGATGTTTTTCCCCTTTAATGTGGTTACAGCATGTACATTAAAATATTTTGAGTAACATTCAGGCAACTCTGTGTTTTCTCTTATGCATATCCCCCTGGATTTTTAGCATTTTGTAGCAGACTTTGACCAGGTCAATATTACATGGCCCAGAGAAGTGTTAGCTGGAAGAGAGATCTGAAGTGACAGAAAACCAGGTGGTGTTCTCCCCTCACACGGGGCAGCTGGCACAGGGATTTGGTTGCGTGCCCGGTTTTGACACTACAACTGCATTTGCAGATACCACAGAGGCACGAGAGCCTGGCCACCACCCAGCTTCCCCAGTGGTGCCTGGCCTTGTGGGGTGCACAGCCTGAGAGGCTCCTCCTGCTGCTGCTACCCGTCTTCTGCCCACCCCTTCCCCAGCTCCATGCAGGCTAGCACGGGGGGATGATGCCTTGTCCAGCAGAAATAAAAGTGCAGGTTTCTGCTACTTGCACACACACCTCACCTACAAAAAATGCCCCTCAAAGCATCAGACAGTCCCTGACATGGGCAGGGGTGGTCCTTCAACCCCACCACATGAGAAAGAAAGGAACGGGACAGCTCTCAGAGAACATTTGAACATAGGCCCTGAAGCTGCAAACGGGTTTAATGGCCACAGCACTCACTTCACACAGGCACAGGAGCCAGCCTCCGCCGAAGTGGGCAGCTGTGGGGTTATACGGTTGCTCCCAGCTGTCTGCTAAGCAAGACACCCGATGGACAAGGCCGGAGGTGTTTGAACATCTGCTGCAGGTGCAAAAGGAGGGTAAAGCTGGTGGAGTGGCACTACCATGCTCCAGCTGCTGTGTGGAGCGAGCTTTTCCAGGGAAAGGGGCTTTGAGTCATGGGCCCTGGTCCCCAAATGCAAATGATTCAAGCCTTGCTCCTCTCCCAAGTGCTCTCAGTAGCTGTAGCCCATCCTTTTCCCTTTGTCCCCTACTTAAACAGTTTTCACAGTATAAAGCTTTTCCCTGGAAAGTTCAATGAACTCGACAACAGAAATGGTGGTGACAGCAAAACAGCACCTGTATTCGTACAGACCCCCTCACATGCAGCCGAGTGTTGGGGTTAGCTGGACTGTGCCGCTCTTTCTTCAGAAACAGCCCAGGAAAGGAACAACCCTGCATTGAATTATTTTACAGTTTTATTCCTGCCAAATATTTATTAACATACAGCCAGAGAGAGCTTTGCTTTACATTAAGAAACAAACTGTTCTTTTTCCCTTTGCCCACAAAAACGTTAATGCTCTCTCTGAGCTGATCTGTACATTGCTGGTTTGGAAGGCACACTCATTTCTGTATCGCTGCTGATGGCAAGGATGAGAGAGGGTTTCACAGGCCAAACCTAGTCCAGATTGTCCAACGAGATCAGGCTGACTAAAGGAGAGCTGCTTTTCATCCTGAAGATTTGTGAGATGACAGCATTTGTACTTGGCTTCAAAGTCCCCCAGCTCTTCTATTAATGTTTCCATCCTGGAACAGACAGAAAGAATCAAACCCTTGTTTACATAATTTAACATTCATAAAAACCCTTTGCCTATCCCTGCGAGCAAAATGAATTATGCACTAAATGGATCTGGCAACTCTACAGGCAGCTAAAGCACAAGATTTCAGCTGCAGCAGCTTTCCCGAGGGAAGCCATTGATCCAAGAATCCCCATCTCCCCCCAGCCCCATCCACAGTCCAGAGCTGCCTGTAGAGTCCTCATGGAGAGGATGGGAAAGCCCCACTCCCCTCCACTCTGCCTTGGGTGGATGGGGGAGGAGACACATGCGAGTCCTGAGGAACAACCTCGGGCTAAAAATTGTTGGGCCTTTTGTTTCTGAAATTCGGATTTTGCAACCGTTTCCAGCTCACAAATCAAAGGCCAAGGCTCGCCCCTGCCAAGCGCCCTCGCAGCATCACTGTGGAAAGTAAAAT
This sequence comes from Eurystomus gularis, assembly GCA_013400335.1. Lineage (NCBI taxonomy): Eukaryota > Metazoa > Chordata > Aves > Coraciiformes > Coraciidae > Eurystomus > Eurystomus gularis. The sequence goes on from VZZY01019370.1 coordinate 52,083, forward strand.
TCTGCCGTTCCATGCTTGCAATGCTCCCTGCTCTGCCCCCTGAGAACAGTGGGAGGATGGAAGACTTACGTTATTTAAGCAAAATCAGTTTTTGCAGCCTCAAGAGCAGGTCAGCAGGGTGTCCTCAGCTTCAAGGATGAACACAACCATCAGCTTTACACCAGAAGCAGCCGCAGTGGTTCTCACAAAGATTTTTCTTCATCAGCCCTACTATTTCTGGTTGGTTTCTGCAGGGAGAGCGCAGGACACACTGCCAACGGCTACAGCACACGTGCCAAAGGTTGTCCGCCCAGGAGGCCAAGGAGGCCACTCTTCAGCTCTAACAGAGACCTGCCATATTTGTGTAGGTAAACTGGGGATAGGTTACTAAACCCAGAAGTGCAGAAGCATGAAACGAGTTTACTAATGGTTGCTATTCCATTTTTCATTTCTTAACATTTGTAGTGGCTGGTATCGACCTTTCTTTAACAGGGCAACTGAAGAACAGTAACATGGAAGATGAGGAAAGCACAGTGGTGTTCTAGACTGGTGGGCAGCTTGATGAATAGCTATTAACTTCTCAGCTTTTTGTCTGTTTTGACATGCCATTTCTTTAGTTTCCTGACGAGAAAAAAACCCCACATCCATTCTGTTCTTATTGTGAACAGTTCTTTCCTCCTCATGGCCCTGGAACGGGAGCCACCCCACAGCAGGCACTAGGCCCGAGCAGCCCCTCCATGTGGGCAGCACAGCAGGAACCAACGGGCACTACCTGCCTTTCCAGAGAAGGAGACAGAAAAGCACAACAGGATTTTTTTCTATTTACTTTTTTTCCTCACAGCTTGCCTCCAGGGCTGTGCGGCAAAGATCTACTCTTCTGGAGAGGCAATTGCCAGTCCCGCACTGAAGTACAAATATTTTACTTAAGAATGGTGCAGATAATTCATGCAACAACCTTCACTGGGATTCCCACTATTTTCAAATAATTTGCAGATTTCAGCTGTTTAAAGCAAGTCCTTGGGCCTGCTTGTTCACAGGTACTCATCCAATGCTTGGCACAAGGAAGACTCTCTTACAGCAGTGACTTCGGGCACTCTGGTGAAGGAAATGATCCAGAGGTGGGTTTCCTTAATTGATCCTGACTCCTGAAAACCCAACGCTTCATCTCCTTGCAATAACACAGCTGCCTCTGACTACACTTGCATCAAGGTTAGAAAAAAGCTTATGTCTAGCAACAAAAAGCTGCGGAGCTTCTCTAGGAAAGCACCTTATGCCCTTCCAAACACATCAGTTTCCACCACAGCTCATTTATCCTGTCAGCCATGGCCAGGCTTCTCTGTGCGTGGTTCAGGCCGGAGCACTGACAGAAAGGGTGAGGCTCCCTGCTGCCAGGCAGATTGACAGAGGAGCTGCCCCAAGCAAAACACCTTCAGTTCAGGGTTACAAGGCTGACTGCTTCAAAAAGGTTTCACCTGCCATAACCTAACTGCACCAGCCGCAAGCGCAGGCAGCCAAAGGAGGATGAGTGCGATGAGGAAGGCGAGACAGGCAAAGAAAGAGCCACACGGGGCACTCAACAGGGCAGCTGGTGGCAGTTGAAAACTGCAGCCAAGCACCAGGGCAATAGACCTGTCCTGGGCAAGGGAGAAGCACCAAGCAGCCACTGGGGAAGAGAGTCTGTTACAGAAGACACACAGCAACATGAAGACCTGGAGAAAACAGAGAACACCCTTTCTAGAGACCAGGCAGTTTTCTACAACCAATTTACCCTTAAACTTTGGTGGCCAGAATGCGCCCATGCCAGACCAATGGGTGACAGGGAAGTCTCCAGCAGAGCATGCTCCCCCTCCCCATCCATTGCTGATGGCAAGGGCAGGAGAAGTGTGCTGCAGAGCAGAGCTACCTACTCTGTATGGGTTTCAGTCCTACAGAGCTTCGCTCTCACCTGTGTAGGGAAAAACAAAACAATTGCAGAAGCAGCTCAGCAGGTCACATGACTGACTGATGCTGCCATCAGGTGCTGAAACTCCAGAGGCTGCAACCTGCCTTGGGGAGAAAAAGTGAAAAACAGCAGAATATGGCTGCTGGAGGCTCTCGCCTTGCAGGTGTTGGGAAGAAGCTGCCAAAACAGCCCATGTTTACAACTTGGGCTCAGAGGCAGGAGGTAGATCACCATTGCTTCTACACCTCCAGCTTTCTCCATTGCAGCAGGACACAGCAAGTGATAGCGCTGGCTCCAGGCCACCCACTGTCCCTTGGAGAAGCCAAGAGCATGAAAGGGAGAGAAGGGACTAAAACCGTACTCTGAAGGTGGCAATGGCAGCTGTGGGTGGTCCCAGAAACAGAGTCCCAAACCCAGTACAGCGCAGGAAGGCTCGAGCTCTGCTGCATGGAATAACTCCTGGGCTGTCTGCTGGCCATTACAGCCAGGGCAGAAAGCAGAGCCTGGCAGGGGCAGAGCCCAGTGGCTGCAGCTCTACTCCAAAGCAGCCAGACAGGAATTTAGTTCGAAAGAACATCTACTTAGGGATTCCAGTTTGGCAACACAAGACCCTCCCCAGAGAGATTCAAGGTGAAAAAAACTGGCCCCAAAGCAACCCTTAGTAGATGCTCATAAAGAAGTCTGTGCTGTGTTTTTAAGAGAAACTATGTGTATTGGTGAGGCCAAAATGTCACCTGCTGTATTTTAGGAGACTTGCTACAAAGTTCATAGGATTCTTCATGCGCAGCTGGCAATTAAAAAGAAAAAAAAAAAAAAAATCAGTGTACATAGCACAAAGGAGAATATTCTTTTGAAGACACGCTTTCATCTAGGAAACATTGTACTGCTAAGCTTCCCATCTTTTATTAAAATAAATTATATGGGAAATAATAAAAACCTTCTAAGTGTATCCCATTAGCTCACTGCTGCTCCAACACGGAGTGCTTCCAACAGGAAGTAACAAAGTGTAGGAGCGCATAACTTAGGGCAGCTCAACCCTTGGAACAGAAACGTTCCACAAGTTGCCATTTTATAGAGTTACTCCTGAGCATCGTGGCTTGCACTGCTGTGCTACACAGACCTGGAAGCAAAAAGATGCAGTGGGAAGACAGATTTAAGGGATTTTTGCTGTGTATGAACCCACTGGCACAGCAGGAACATACACCAGAACTTTTGGCGACACGAAGATGAAAGGCTTCGTGCCAGCTTTGCGTATGACAAGTTTGGTCACAGGCCTTCAAGCTGCCGCACTTTTTATTTTCAATTAATGCTGTTTGGTACTAGCTGTCAACCAAGGCCGAATGAGCAGCAGCGTCCCCGCACACGTGGCTGGTTATAGTTCAGCTGGGCTGTGTGTCCTTCCAAAGGCAGAAATCTGACTCCAGCGATCACTGGCTGGTTTCATTTCGGACTCTCAAAATCATGCACGAACCTACCCAGGAAGATAACGTAGCAGTGCATAACACCATTTTATTATCCTAAAGTAGAATAACGATTCCTGCCCTTCTACTTGTATCTCTGATGCTCTTGTGTCTTAGAAATTTCCCCACGTAGGAATCCTGAAGCAGGATACATACTGAGCAACAGAGATTCATACACAAAGCCTGCTAGGTAGATTTCAGTTATTTATCAAGACCGCTCTGTGTCCTACAAATCCTGCAGAATGGAAAAAACCCATGCTTGTGTAAGGCAAAGCGGCACGTCTGCAATTAAAACCACCTTCCCACCATTCCTTATCCTCCCAAGAGCTTTTACAACCCTCCTTTCAGTTAAAAAACAAACTAAAACACAGCTCCACTTCCTTCATCCTCCCGAGTCTTTCTCAATCAAAATCCATTTCCCACTTGCTTCACTTTCCACCTCGTTACTTACTCTGCCAACCCACCCCCGCCTCTCCCATCTCACCCTTTCACTTGCTCCACCCACCAGCCAACAGCAGTGACTTCTCCAGCCAAGCCCAGCTCCTGTCCAGGGCCCAGCCCATAAACCAGCCCTTGCAAAAGAAAGACCGATGTTTCATACAACAGGCTTCAGGGAAATGGGAATTTGCATCCAAGTGAAAGAAATAGTGCAATTTTCTGAGAAAAAAAGAATTCAAATAATAAATTTGACTGTGGCTTTCAAAGTTCACAAGCCTTTTCTACTTGCAATTGTGCAATTCCCTCCTTCTGTTCAAGGAGGATGCGGGATCCCAAACCAACACATACCATACCCCACTGTCTGCTCTTCAGAGAGCAAAGCTCACAGGAGGCACAATCCACAGGCACATCAAGGAAGGTTTCTTTTTCTGCTCCATGGATTCTGTCTCCGTGGCTTTCAACAGGCTGGGCAGTCCCTGGTCTGCTCCTTTTGAGGCTTGGCCACAATGCCACTTACCAGAAACTCAACCAAAGATGCACTGGAAATTTCTGGGACAACAGGAGGAGGAGGATTCTCATGTGCAGTGACAGGGTGGTACATCAGGATGCAACATCAGTGGCAGGAAAGTCCTCCAACTGCAGGCCAGCCCCTCACTTGGTGATTTAATGAGAAGCAAAGCTATGACGACAGAAACCTTATGGCTGTGCAGCATACAGCTGAAGTCACCTAGCAAACAACTTTATAAATTACCACTTCGAGAAATCCAGCAGCGAGACACCATCTTCAATTGTATCAATGAAAAATAATAAAAGTCAACAGCTTGAAGACATCCTCAGATGGAGCACTGGAGAAAAATACATGTCATTATTTGATATGTTTTCCAAATCAATTCATCTGGATAGGAGGTTATCTGTCTGAAGGCCAATGCCAGTATCAATTCTATTTCCAAAGCAGTGTCCCTTCCATGATCTGGTATAAAACTGAGTTTCTCAATAAAATTAATTTCAAGTCCTTGATAGTCTTATGAATTTGGTAACAACAACTTCAATCATGTTCGTAATTCTGAAAGCTTGAAGTTGTGGGGATTGTAGGTAACTGACCACAAACCCATGTCATTCTGAGACCAACCGTAATAAACTAAGCACTTGTCAGGAAAGGCTTGGTTTTGAACTCAGAGCAAGTTCCTGCTCCATCTTGCATGCTGAAATGCGGGGGTTTTTCAGCACAGTAAATAAGGCACAGGTCAAACACTGAGCCCAACTGAAGCATCTAGATCCTGAAAATTCTTGAGTCAACCAGGAAGTTTTTAATCCCCTAGTGAGGTTACAAATGTGCCTGGAGGTAACTGGCTACAATGGTGCCAGAAAAGTGCCTTAAAGCTGATGCTGTGGGGGTTGTCCTCCTGCTGAACATCAGCAGCGTGAAAACCTGTGTCCCACTTGCTGCTCCACAGAGCAGAAGCCTGGGCACGTGTCTGGGTAGCCCACACCTCAGGCTACCTGGAGGCTCAGCCCATTGTGAACATCACACCTATATGGAATGACACACAGTACAAAGCTCCTGCTTCAGCTGTGAAGCCTGCTGGGTGAGATGCGTGGACTGACTACTGCAACACTGAGCTGCTGAAAGCCCTGGGCTCATCACCAGCCTATTCCAGCATCAGCTTTCCTCAAAGCACAGGGCTGGAGAGAGGGTCTCCTTGGCCACCACAGTCCCACCTTCAAGCAACAGGAGACTGACCTGAACTTGTGCAGGGCAGGAGAGCAGCCTGCAGCTATAAGACTTGAAGATTTATTAATTTTAAAACTTCATCAACTGCTGCTGCTGGACAGTTAGCACATCTGTAACACTAGGGAGATAAGGTTTCAGTACAGTAGCATTCTGGGGGGAGGCAGCACATATTTACATGGGAAATCCATCAAATATGAAGTACTTTTATCTTACCTGAAAATGATTCCTTGAAAAACAACTTATGCTTTTAAAGGCCAATACAATTATATATTATTTTAATGCTAAAAGAAGACAGAAAAAGCATTTTTACAATGTCAACACTTCAGTTAGACTACTCTGTATTGCTGTCCCATTACGCTGCGTGCCCAGCTTTTGGACCTATAGAAAGAACCCAGCGTGAATCTTAGACACTTGTACACCACCATCCACAGCTACATCAGAATAAAACAAGTTATAGGGACATAGCTCAACACGATTAGACCACTGACGTAGTACATACCACACAGCAGTGTCATGATGTGGTTCATATTAGTCACAGAACACCTCAAGGCACTCGGTGGATCTTGTTCTCGCCACCTACAGTAAAAGATGCCCCAAATCTGAAGGAATTGGCCAGCACTGTTGTCAACCGCCCTGCTGAGAGGTAGGGTTTTCCTCTTTGAGGGCACACAATGAGGTGAATATTCAAGAAGGCATGCCCCAAAGATCAGAAGACAGCCAGCACCTCTCCATCCCCAGCACATTTCAGGACACGACATCTTGCATTGGCTTGGATTTGGGAGGGGAATATGGCTGGACCTCCCATCACTACTGTTCACTTCTGGAGAGTTTTACGTAGCTGGAACTCTCAAATTATGCTGTACTAAAATGTATTCTAATCAAACAATTTAATATCCAACTTATCAAAGTAAGGCGGTCACTTGTTTTCTTTTTCACTGAACCGCGGTGAAAAAAAGGTCACTCTTTTATTCAGCATCATAGTTACATAACAGTTGTCTGTTTCTATTACTAGAAAGAATGTATTAAAATAGCCCTGAAAGACACCTTTTCCTTCTCCAAGGATTTCAAAACTATGCCTTTTAATGCCAATTCCACACAGTCAGGGGTTGGACCGATAGTAGTCGGTTATAGCAACTGTCAAGGCACAAGCTCAGCTCTGCACATCCGCTGCAGCTTGCATCGTAAAAGAGATATGCCACTTACGTCGTCAGTTAAGAACGCATAATCCCTTTATCATATATTGCAACAGGAGAAATTAACATTAAACACAGACTACGAAAGGTAAAGGATTTATTTCTGATATGATTTGTAGAGTTAAATTAAAAACCTACTGAATACTTTATGTAGTAGATGAACATAACCTTAGTACTTACTTTCTAACAGTTTATTTAATGGTTGGAAGTGTACAACATGAAGTAGGCCTTATGTTTAATATTGTTCAATTTTGCTTATTGTTAGATGAGATTAAAATACAGTAGCCATCCCTTTAGATTATGTTGCAACACTGATCATGTGCCTTGATAAGTAGGAACAACAATTCATTAAATAAATGGTGATGACATAACATGTAGGGAAGACTTTGGATTGTCTATTTAAAATGTCAACATAATAGGCAATTAAGAATAAAACTTCATTTTAAGTGCACTTCCACATGCTTTGTTTATAATATAGCAAAAACTTCCTATCTTTTTTCCGAACACTTCACTCCCTACTCTAAAGCTGTTCAGTTGAAAATGCACTTTCCCCAGTAAACTTCTTTTTTAAAAAAAGTAACTAAAAATTTCTACCCTTTCATATGCTAAGAAATGTTTCCTAATTAAAAACACAGTTTATTACAAGACATGTGAAGACAACATATAGTGAAATGAATTTTAATTGTTGTGCTGTGACTAAAGTAAAGTTCTCAAGGCTGCAATTTAACATTCCAAGTTCTCCCTTCCATCTTTATTGATTCTTAAGATTTTGCACAGAAACTCTTTGGGGGCTAGAACAGCAGTAATTGCATCACACTGTTTTCCAAGACTTCAAGTTTCAAAAGCAAACTCTTCAAAAAGTACAGTTCTTGATTTGATTAGATACAGGGACAAAAATATAGCACATACTTGAAGGTTACATGGTCTACAAATGATGGCAATATTTTCCTTGGGAGAGTACAGTTTGTTTTCTTGTAAATACTCAAAAAGGCTCAACTTCAAGCAGTAATAAACACAAGCAAAAGTGATTTAACCCTTAAAATAAATATTCAGGAAAACCTCTCTGTACATACAAGTGAAAGAATATGTAACACTTTCACGCTAAAAGAAAAAATAAAGATTTTGTTCATATAAGCAGCTGAAATCTGCTGTTCCAGCCCAATGTCCCCAGTAAAGAAGGGAGGCACAAACACAGGTGACTACTGTAGCTCACTATCTTATGGCCTTTTTGGACAGGGACATCATCACCATCATTTTTTAAATCCCTTTTCTCATATTTATTACAGCATGCCAAATCCTTTGGCATATGTGATGGCCTTCAATAATCTTTCTTTAAGCTTTTCTTTGCTTGAGTACTCCGGGAGCAAAAGTACATTAAAGCATGTGTGAGATGTAGGTAACCTGTGGGCGAAACAAAAACACCAATTCAGATCTGGGAACATGCAGTACAGGCAAAGAAATACATCACTATTTCACAAATGCAAAATAATGAATTTAAAGAACAAAGAATTAATGAATTTAAAGGGAATCTACTTTGCTTAAAGATTCAACTTTCAGATTTAACCAAGCTGTTACACTGATAGCACAGAACACACTTCCATTTATAAACAAACAAGCAAAATGTACATTTTTATTTATTTATTTTACCTCTCTGTATCTGGGCCATTTTTGGCTATGATCATCTTTAACTTTCCAAGTCCTCCCACAGGGGCTCTGTCTGTGCCTGTTGTAAACTGTAAGAATAGTCTTTTCTGTTCATCTGTAAATGAATGGACTATTTCCCAGAATTCCCTATCAAGGAAGAAATCAAAGAGTAAGTAAACCAAAATCTTTCTTTGGGATAAATAAGACTTTCAAAAGTGATTGAATTTTGAAGGTTTAGTAATTCTAATCAATCTTAACATCAAGTTTACACCAGTTGCATTCATAAACCAAAACTAACAGTAATATATTTACCAATCGATGAGATTCAGAAGAAGTCAGAAATATTACCAACACACTGCAGTTTAACTGCTTTTAAATGTTAATTCAGCTGATAAGTGATCTGCAAATATTCTTCCTTTAGTATTCCACTTTCCTAAGGAATTATACTGGTTCCACTACACTGTCCATTTCTACCACCTTCTTAAACCCCACAGTAAACAAATGCAGTTGCTGTGGAAGGTTTTCTACCCTAGCAGGAACTAGTTCAGTAGCTGCAAACTCTAGAGGACCAAAGATGCGCATTTCTCTGACCCCTGTCTTCAGAGATCTCTAGTCAAAGGGGACAAGAAGGTAAAAACATTAAAAACGTTGAATTTACTCAATTTCTAATTAGAGAAGAAACTTCCACACATGCAACGTATTCAAACAATTCAGTGTTGTTTTCTTTTTTTTTTTTTAAAAAAAAAAAGAAAACCAACAGCACAGCAGTTCTAATTTATTTTAAAAGCTCAGTTCACACTGGGCATTATTTAACTATATAGTACCAGAGAAAGACAAAAAAACCCAGGGAAGAATCCCCTTTAAGCTTTACAGGAGTTCACTGGAAGCTAGAGACAACATTCATACTCTCTGCTCTTTTCTAACAGCAGTACTTGAGTAAAAGTGAAATTATGTATAAGAGACTGATACCTCCACTACAACAAAAATACTCCTACAATATTCAATTCCTTATGAAGAAACAAGCATGTAAAGTGCTTTTAATCTTTCAGAAATTAGAAAACAATTACCTAATAATAAGAGAGTCTCTTGTATAGCCACCATCATATTCTGTAGTTTCTTCTAGTGCTTGAAAATCTAAATTCTGTAAGAAGATGACATTTTTTAAAAATGACCACTAGTTATATAGTTAGGATCAAATAAGCTCCACTTTCTGGTGTATATTCAGGATTCTTACCCTACTTCCACAAATAAGTAATTCAATTTCCTCTGGTCTAAATAAATATTTCAAAGGAGATTCATTGGTGACCATGTGGAATCCTCTCCGAAAGGCCTTGAACTGCTTTTCTACTGATTTATTGAGTATATAGTCAGCATACAGATTGACAAATTCCTGTAAGGAAACAACCCCCAAAAAAATCTTAGTGCTTTGACACATGCCACTAGAAGTATCTCCCAAAAATACAAGACCCCCAAATACATTTACTTCTTTCTCTGTAGATTATCCGGGCTCAGCTTCTACTTGGCAATAATAAATATTTCTTCTTATTCAGAAGCTCTGCATGCACATATCGACGCTTCCTTTAAAACAGAAGCCTTTTCTGCTTACAATTACACTATGCTATAGCAATTTTAAAGGCTTTTAGACTTAAAATTGTAAGCGAGACCAAACCTTTACAGTTTGTAAACTTCACAGAGTATCAAAAAATTATAGATTATGTTAAAAAAATTATCAGTGTACCTTTCTATTTTCATTTGTAATAGGAATTTTATCACCGTTTTCCTTTAAATCATGCATCATTGGGTTGCCAAAGAGATCCGTATGTGATATTTGAAACGTTATCATCATATCATCTTCCACACTTCCTTCATACTCTAGTAAGTCGCTCAGACTCTGGTAAAGAACCTAACAGAGTAAGAAATACACATCTGTCATAAATAAGTTTCAATAGATTTCACTGAGTAATACCAGAAGACATGAAACCATCTGCCTCTAAAAAAGGTTGTTACATTCTAGGACACAAGATGCCTACTATCTGCCATAACAGTCCAAACAAAGGGGTATTAAGCTTAGTGTTTGTAAAAACAACCAATAGCAGATATTAAGGAAAGATAAAAAAAGAATCACAGAACGGTTTGGGTTGGAAGGGACCTTAAAGATCATCTAGTTCCAACCCCCCTGCCATGGGCAGGGACACCTCCCACTAGACCAGGCTGATCAAAGCTTCATCCAACCTGGCCTTGAACACATCCAGTGATGGGGCATCTACAACCTCCCTGGGCAACCTGTTCCAGTGACTCACCAACACAAAACATGGCAATGAGTGATAACTCCCTTAGAAGGGCCTGTCAGTACCCAGGAATCTTCCTAAATGCAATGGTCAGACTTGTAGCTTAGGAGCCACTGATTACCTCGTCCTCCTTTAACTCTTTCGAAACTGTTTTTACTTTTGACATCCAGAACCATGTTACACTAGTAAGTTGAACATACATATGTTAAAATCAAAGAAAATGCTCTCTTTTATATCAGACAAAATTCAGGCAGCAGGTTTTTAGTCTCCTACATCTTGATTTAAAACCCGAACAAACTAGGAAGTAATCCTGAAGCAACACAGATGTGGCAGTCATTGAAGTAAGAAAACATTTACACACATACACAAAGAATAAAATTAGAAGTTAGGTCACAATTTGCCAAGTAGAATCTGAAATTACCCGTAAGACTTTGCTCTATTCAAAGGAGCAACCAGCCTCCCTCCCTGCTATGCCTTAGGAAAAGCCCAAGACTCTCTTGGAAACCAAAGGCTATGCAGAAAAGGAACAGTTAGTTGGCTGACAGAGGTACAGGACTCAAGAATGCAAATGAAAGTAAAAGCAGCAACGGAGTGCAACTATATTTTTTTACTGAAGTAGTAAGTTTCCCTTCAATGTTTTAGTTATTGAAAGTACATGTAAGCCTACTTCTCTCACTACCTGTATCATTTTGATTCTTCTACAGCACCTTTAAATGTCTGGACTTGGACCTGTTGCTGGTGACAGCCAGTGAACACCCTGTCCTCCACACTCTATAGTGTTAGAAAAAGCATTGGAGGCTTGACTGCTGAGGATTTCATTTTTTATTTGAGCCGTTCTGAAGTGTTTAAGTCATATTAGAATACAATTGAGTTTAAAAAGGATTCTTTTAAAAGGAGTGTAGGTGTCAGAGGAGAAACTTTGAGTAGGGGAGAAAAATTAAGAAGTGCCCTAAACTGCCTTGTTCCACAGAAATAAATCCACTTTGTCTGCCATGAAAAAAAGGTTTGAGTATGTAATAAAAATTACAGGAAACTGAGTACTGTGTATTTCTCAACATCATTTTAGAGATAATGAAGTCAAAGCTGGCAGGCTGTTCCACATAGCCATCCAGAGCAAACTGGATAACCTATTTGTTGATTACGCGTGCCTCATTTTCTGATTAAATAAAAAGCAAGTTCTTTTTAAACAGTATCATTTTACTCATCTTTTTGGAATAGCTGAAGATTTTACGTAACTGTTTATGAAAAGGGAAAACACCCCACCGTTTGAAATGAAGCACACTAACGAGCCATACTGGCTAGCACGAGGGAAAGCTACTGGTGATCTTTGACTGACGATGGAGCAGGGCCAAGACACCCCACATCCACGCTTCTATGCTCCGTCTACTAAAGCACGTGCATGGGTTGGTGTCTGCATGGCTGCTGGCTGAGGAGGGGTGGGGGAAGGTGGACACTGATCACTGCTACCAAGCTGTAGGGATAGTCATCAACTGCCTCAGCTATCTTCTGCTTTAGACAAAAAACAATACAAGCGTCACACTTTTGCATGTCTACTGTTGCTTTCACATTTTTGTGGAAATCTACTTCTACAAATAAACAGCCTAATTTTAGAAGTCTCTTTGGGAAGATACTAATTAATAATAGTTTATACTTGATAGTGCTTAGTGATATTTAGCAATTTAGGCAGCATGCAAGAAAAATTAACACAGCCTTATTGATACCCAGCCCTATTTGTTGACTTGACGATTCTGCCTCCTCCAAACCAGATGTAATAAGAGGTTTTATTGCTTATGAATTTATTTTAACAAACACAGACTCTTCACACAAGTCACTGGTTACTTCACTTCCACTTCTGACAGCGATCTTGTGTTTCATTTAAATCTCAATGAAGTTACTGCATGGAAAATGCATTAATAAACTCAAAGAACATAATGAACTTACAGGATGAGAGTCTGCCAGATCACGGAAAGTTCCTTTTTTGCCCATTAGCTTCCTGTAGACAACCATGGGAAAATGTACATCCAGTATACAGTTATTGTAAATAGCCAGACCCAGTACTATGCCAATCAGTGTAAACTGACCCTCAGTTTCAAAAGAGGACGGATTAAACCAAAACAGTTTTGTAGCTTCATCATATGTGAACATCCCTGCAAAAAAATCATGTTGAACAATTATGGTTACATTTCAGTAAAAATGACGTGTAAAACATACCATTATAAACCCCTTTGCATTAGAATGTCTCTAAAACACGTTTAACTTGACATTACACTGAATTTAACGACAAAGAGAAGCTACTTACCTTAAGATAACTGAAGCTGTTCAAAATACTGTTACTCACATTACCAGTAAAAGCACGCAGTAGACCTGCGACACAACATCCCGCAAAGCCCACTGAAGCTGTATGAACACCACCTTTCATCCCCTTCCACCACTGGGGAAGCAGCAGCACATAGCCAACATTAGATTGTACCATTGATAAATACAACAGTGCAAGAAAAGAACACAATCAAAAACCACGGAGATTAAATAATCCTGAAGAACTCCAAATACTGTAAAGTAGTAGCCTTTCCTTAAAGGCTTTTCCAGGCCAGTTCTGGAAAGGAACAGGACTAGATGCAGCCTTACTACTGAACTGGAAGCTATGATGGTGGAGCAGGGATTAACCATCACATACAGTCCTAGAGTTAGATGTCCACCAGATTGTTTGTTTAAGGGTACTCGCTGTTGCTGGGTCCACTGTTGCTGCAGCTATCACATACTTAACTGGAGGGGAAAATGTAACACAGGACTGCTGTTTCACAGGTGGGGTTGCAGTTTTACTAGGTTGCCACTGTTGGAAGGGAGAGGTTTTGCTTTGCTCCCCTATCCCTTCATCTGATCAGCTCACTATTTCAGGTGACCAATTTCCTGCCAAGTTCACAAGCTGAGTATCTTCACTGAGAGCTTCAAGAAACTGCTGAACTGGCACATGCTAGGAGCTGGAGGGAATAGATAGGACTGGACAGACAAGAGAAGGGCAAAGAGTCCCTTACCCTTTTGGCTGTAGCAAGCCACTAGATAAGTTCTTCTTTACAAAACCAGAGCTTGTGTACAGGCTATAAACTAGTTAAAATAGTCCCACAGTAAAATCCATTGCTTACTTGACTAGATACCAAAGCAAGGTAAGTGCAAAACCCATAGACTTAAGGCAAGAGAAAGACAACCCTGACATGTAAAATCCCAGTGACCTGTTGTTCGTACAGCTAAGTCAACTTCTAGGCATAACCTAAGGAAAAGTGCTTGGGGCTCCTTCCTCCCAACTCACCAGAAGTTAGATGCATCTCATCAAGAATTTGAACTACATTTGCCACAAGGATTTATCTTGTCAGCTCTTAAAAGATATGCTTATTTACAACCTATGGAGATGTTAGAATTTATTATAAAGCCACATGAACACAGTCACAAAATTACACCTAAGAGTGAAAATAAGATGTCACCTGAATTCTCATTCTGTGTAAGGAAATGAACTGCAAACTCATTCAGAGAATCTGGCTGTTCCTCCAAATTGAAGATTACTTATCTCAGTAAGGTAGTAGGACAGGGCCAGCTACTAGGGGAGCACAGAAGTAATGGACTAACACATCCGGTAAGGCAATTGGAAATCAGAAATGGATGAGCAACATGAGCATATATAGTAGAAACATTAAATAGAAGCCTATATCGCATTTCCTGAACTGACTGAAGTAACTTTTGGATTAGTGGTACAATCAAAGCAATGACTTATACTTTCTGGAAGATGATAGAAGAGTTAAACTCCAGAAGATGTCTAATAATGAAAGACTATCAGTTCACCCAGATCCACATCTGGAAGCACTTCAATGTGAAATACAGTATTTTATTCACTGACCAAAATTAAGACTCTAGTACACTAGAATCATAATAAAGGGAAAAGAATTGCATAGTCTTGCTACGAATACTATATGAAGTTATTCCTTCTTCCCTTTTACCATGGTGACTGTTGGTCATAAATTTAATATTTCGTCTGAGTTATTGTCTCCTTTAAGTAAAACTTTAAGGTAGTTTAATATGAAAACACTTAAAATGTAATGGCAAAGAAATAAGCCAATAAATGCTTTTTTTCCAGCGGATATACTTTTTTGTATTTTGAATACAGAAGTAAAATTTAAAACATGCATGCACATCTAATCTATTACCCATCTTTACACACAGGGAATGTATATGCACTGACTGGATCTTAGCTGAATCAGACTGCAATTGCAAAACAGGAATATTTCCATACAGACACCCCACACAACTTGTTTAGATAAACTCAGGTCAAAAATGCATTTCGCATTTGATTGGCAGAGTTGTATTTCTAAGTACGAGGATTTCCTTATTTTACCATACTCTAATTTATTCCAAGTAACCTTGTTAATTCAGATTCCAAATTTCTCTAAGTTAATAGCAGTTTTCAGAGCGAGTAAGAGTTGTCTATGGATCTGTATCATTTGTTACAAGAACTGGCTTGTGCAGGGTGAAGGACAAGTGACAAGGTTCAGATTCTGCTACCAATTCTGGGGACTTCCTCTTTAACTTTTAAACTGAATTTCTGTGTTTCTTCATCAATTTCCTATGCTACAAAACCAAAGAAGAACAGCTTTTTTTTTAAGCAGTTCAATGAACCCAAATTAACTAACAGCCTTAAGCTGTTGAGCTTCTTTAATATGGAAGCCATTACAGAAACTAAAATGTGACATTATATTTAACAAACTATGAAATTATTATATGAACCTAGTAGGTCTCATTTCTATTCTAATACCCAGTATTTGCAACATTTAATCTTTTCAGAGCAGCAGACAAGCTGCATATTAAAAGCAGCATGTCCTTCCACGTATAAAGACAGAAGCACAAAAGACTGGTGCAGGGACCAAGGGAAAAAAGAGTAAGATGGAAATGTGACTGTCAAAACACATATAAAACTTTGGCTCCAATATATCAAATTACTCCTAGGTCTTAACTATAATCAAATGTGACATTACTGCCATGCTTTGGATCTGTACCCCTTTTAGTAGAACTACCAGATTTTTTAAGCTGGAGGAAGGGAAGGAAATAACTAAAAAACTCACCATAGTCCTACTCTGGTTTTACTGCAGAAGCTCTTCCTCTTTGGTTTTGATTACTAATTCTAGAAGCTAATCACAAAGCAAAGCGAGGAGAAAGGTGAGAGAACAAACAAAGGAACCCTGCAAATAAACCCTATACTACTGATTTAGATCTAAATAAGCAAAAGGTAGCTTTCATTAACTATACAGTTATTCCTTTCATCATTCCTCCTTAGGAGGACTGATGATGACATGGTGAGCCTCCATGGGTCAAGTACTCTCATGATCACCGAGAAATCTGGAGAGCTTCAGAGAGAAGCAGCAGCAGATGTAGAAAGGCACTGTATAAAACATAGAACAACCCGGGTTGGAAAGGACCTTGAATGATCATCTGGTCCAACCTTCCGTGGGAAAAAACCTGATGAATTAGTAGATTATTAGAACACATACCAATATCTGGATTGAAGATTTCTTCCACAACCAGTTGAAAAAATTCTTTGGAAACACCTCCTTCATCTACCCCTTGCTCTCCTTCAAATTCAACATACAATTGCTTCTTCAAGTCTGCAGGATTTTCCATGGCAATCATCTCTAGCTATTGAGAGAACAGACAGAAATATTTAATTAGTAAAACTGTTTACTAGAAGAATGAATGGACCATCAAACAACAAAATCAAAACTACCTAAGAAGAAAGCAAGTATAAATCACAACAGTAATATCAGATACCAACAGCAATGCTAAATCACTCTAAGCACTTATTAGAATTTGGGGATTAATGCAGCAAGAAACTTACCACAGATCTGATCTTCTAGCCAATTAAGTCCGTTAGCCTTCTCCATTTCTATTCTTTTAAGCACTTATTTAAAATAAGCTAGCATTGAGTTGCACAAAATTCACATAGAAACGGTATGAAGACAAGAAGTATTAGTGGGAGAATTAATCTGACAACAACAAGAGACTGCAATCTGACCTACATGTTTGACAATGAAGGGATTACACAGATATGTTTTCAGAACCTTCACGTGATAATTTACAGTGGGAAGACAGAAGACAAGTCTTTGACTAGCAGCTGCATTTCACAAAAAGCTGAGGAGAGGGAAGGGGTTGGGGCAACATCAGAAGTAGACACTAATATTACAGTCAAATCAATCCCCTTTCCTCTTGACCCTAATGAAGAAGTCTCAGAAATCTTTTCCTTGTATTTCTTCAGTGCCTTTAGACAGATGTACTGCATTGCCTCCATGGAAGTGAAAATTCAGTTAAATTCAGTCAAATAGAACTGTGGTGTTTCGTAGTAAAGGGTTTCATGTCTGTATAAAGGCCATTACCAGTCTTTCACTCTCTTCCAACAAACATGTATCCTTTCAGTAAATCAAAAGTTATGCAAGAATATTTTGCAGCTGATAAGAAATATGCTGCTAAAAAGAAAGATATTGGTTAAACCTGTGCAGCATGATTACATTAAACATATCTATAAGACAAAGAAAACTCAACAGTAGTAAAGTAAGGCACAGACTGACCTGCATATTCCTCTACCAAGACTATCTTACTAGTGATATTTGCCTCTAATCTCGGCCAGTGCAAACTGTACTCACCAGCAGGTGTCCTTAACGTGCCAAACCATTTCTTTTCTATTTCACTACTCTACCTTATCCACATACATGCCAGCATATCCACTATGTCCCAGAAAGTTTTTTTTCTCTTTTCCACAGAGGTGTAAAGGAAAACAGAAACAGAACAGAGAGAGTAAAGGCAGCAATAACACCAGCAACTCATACATTGACACCACCAGAGAGATACGTTTTCTCCTGGCAACTGCCAAGTCATGTTTCAAGCAGCATAGCAGGGGTAGATGGGCGACAGAACTAAGGTGGCTAGCATAATGAGTTTGAAGACTTTGAAGCTCTCCATGTAGAAGAGGCATGTGGAGAAAGAATTGCACTAACTGGTATTGAAAACTAGTTTCAAGAAGAGAGAGAGAGAGTATAACTCCATAGCATATAAAGTTCAGCTAAAAAAAAGTGGAGGCAAGTCATGAAGATCCGGAAAACTTACGCTATGTGCTACCTAAAGTATTTGGTATTTTATTGCATATCATTTGCAATAAATTATTTTTGCCTCTAAGGAGACCAAATCATGTTTATTCTTCAAAATTCACTGCATTTTATCAACAGCAAAAATTTTAAAGACCGTAAGTACAGGTTAGACATTCAAGCTGGACAGACAGAACTTTTCCTACTCGAATCCCTTCTACTTACAACTGTCACTAATAAAGCTTTGGTTTTTTCTCCCCAGTCACGACTTTATTGGCTTCATAGTATTTGCCACCAGCAACTTACTATTTTGCAAGTTTTAAGAATTTTGATGAGTTCTGAGAAAGTACTACCTCTGCATTTCTTTTGGGACAGCAACCCTTTGCCATAGCGTAAAGGCTCTTGTGTCATAGAAAAATACTAAGGAGAGTGCTTATATTTATACATATACAGCAATTAAAAAAATTATTTCAAAATGGCTTTTTGACTCAGAACTATGCTGCAAAGAGTGATGTAAAAGAAAAGTAGTATTAAAAAGAAAGGGGAAGTAAACACTCTTAGTTGAGCAATGTTGACTGGGAAGATTGGAATGGTGTGCTGGATGTCTGCAAGGGTTAAACAATTACCAAAAAAGCCAGTATTTCAAGTCAAAGCCTAATGTTCCTTGAAGCAGATTCTATAATGAGGACAATGCTGCTAAGTTGCTCGACTGAAGGTTGTGGGTTTAGCTGCTCCTTTGAACATCCGAAACTCAACACCGATGCTTCAAAAGAAAAGCGGAACTCAGCGGAAAACACAGCATTAGTCACGACAGTAGAGAGCCACTGAAATTTAGTAGAACTGTAGCACTGTTTCTATAGCAAACTTAATAGTTTTTAATAGCAAACTATAAATGAAGTATGAACTTCAGTTTAAAGTTGTTTGGGTTTTGTTTTGGGTTTGTTTTTTTTTTTTAATAATCAGAGCTGCCTCAGTCATGTCAACACAGGTGCTGCTGGATAAACCCTTTCTATGGGTATGTGAATTCCAAAAGTTTTAGAAGCATGTGTGTAGCATGTCTGAAGCAGCAGCATAAAAAATGGAGTATCAATGACCTGAAAAACTGAAAACTGAGACACAATGTTATAAAGAATATCTGTACTTCGTTGGCTGAAACATGGTACAGTACCACAGCATAAGACATTATATGCTTTACTTTGCTTACAGAACAACATTGTGCTTTCCTGAAAGACAGGAATCTTCCACTGGAAGACAGAAATAGGAAGCTTTTAAACAGTGCAATATAACACCACAGTTTAGCTACCTTCTTAGAATTGATACTAACTGAACTAATCCCTGTTGAGCTAGAAACTATCAAAACCGTCTCAAATTCTATAAATGTAACATAAAAGTTCTTTTTAAGGCAGTGGCAGGCACATTTTCCACACTACGAGGCAAAAATGACACAAGCACAAGTAATTCCAGTTTGAAAGCACGAGTGACACATCATGACATAAATCAGTCACTACATTTTTCTGCAAATGGCACGTGGAGTAATACTTAAGCGACTAAGAAGCATCCTCTCAGGCAGTACTGTGTGGTTCATGCATACGCTTACCAGCAGAGCCAGCACATACCTCAACACAGCCATTCATATTCTGCATGCAATCAAGGCATTCGAGTGCTGAGATTTTCAAATGAACAGACATATACACTGATTTATTCTAAAGGAACCTCAAAGCTCCTGAAGCACTTTGTTGTTAATATACTATGAGGGAATCTGCCTACTGGCTTCAGTTGTCACATAAGAGTTTATGCTCATCAGTACACTCAGCAGAGTCACTTACACACAAGAGAGGCTTGTTGCCTGCCAGCCATCTACATTCAACGTGAAATTTGTCTAAGTGAGCGTTAATTTGTGAGCAAGTACCAGCCAGACTCTGCTGAAGGAATCCATCACATTTTCACTTACAGAACTCATGTGTTGTAACTCACACCCTTTAAATTATTGCTACCTGAGAATAAATCCACATACAGGCTGGGGCATGGGGTGGGAGGAGAGTAAACTCAGAGGAATAGGATGAAAGAAATAGCTCTTGGGGAATGAAAAGGCAGAAGAGGGGATTTGAGGATAAACTTTTCTTTACTACTACATCCATGTAACATGACTCAGCAGGAGTATAGCTAACCTCTTAAACCTGTCAGACAAACAGTAGTAATAATAATAAAAAAGCCTGTTAACTGCTTTCAAGAGGCAAACAGAGCTGCAGCTCCCAAATACAAGGGTTCCTTAGTAAAAGTGGAGGTAAGCACTTTAGCAATTCCAACATTGCCTCTCCGTCCCCCCGTGCCTTTTCAGACTAACATACATACCAAAAGTATACAGTAAGTACGTAATACCAAGAGAGCATGTTTCATTAAGTCCATTTCAGTTTTAAAAAAATGTTTCTGATGCAAGTTTCATACATGCAAAGAAACTGAACAATGAATTTGTAAATAACATTTTTGCTTAGATGTGTTCCAGGGTGAATTGCAATTCTCTTAATAAGGAACCTTAAACAAGTTATTGCTTCAAATGTATTTTAAAGGTATTGCTTCAAATTCTCAATAAAAGAAAAAATATCCTACAGTAATAATAATAAAAATCCTTTACCAGGGTTTGTATTTGTTTTAATGAAGTCCAAAAAGTGAGATGTACCTACTGAACTCCAGAAGTTTAAATACTAAGTATTGATAAGAGAAAAACAGCTTAGTGATAATTTAGCTTGACTAATGAGCAGAGAAAGACTGGTACTTAGCTCATTTGCAATAAGAAATTGTGCAAGCCAATTGATACATTTGCTTAAAAAATCCAACATCAATAAGGAAAATATGAATAAGATCATCTCAACCTCATTTTAAAAGCGCTTTCAGAAATATTAATTATCAGGAAGTTATCAGTTACTCCACATATAGTCAAATAAGTCTGCACTGATTGTTCTGTATAGACATAGGTCTAGTGACATGAGCATGTAATTACTTACAATTTCAAGTATTGAAACCCCAAAAGTAAAAAATGTAATTCAAGGGTAAAAAATATCAGTAATCATAATTACTTACCTGTAATTTAAGCACGTTTGGAAACATTTTGCTACTGAACAGGTCTAAGAACATGCTTTCACTACTGAGGACTATTATCTTGGCAAGATCTTTCTGATAGTTTTCAGTGAGATCCTTCCAAAGTTCAGTACTGCACACAAAATTGCAACCATCACTGATAGAAACCCACAAAACACCACTTTCACTTAGGTTTAATATTGTCAGTGCTGCTACAGAAGCACACAGTACGCATCCTCAACTCCAATCTGAGATAGAGCAAGTGACTTTAAGGATTAGTACATTACACTGAAGATCTTCCTCCAGACCTATTTCATACCGATTAGGAAGAGGAAACAAATAATGAAAATTACAAAAAAACCCCTTCTCAACCCGTTACAGGAAGTACCTGTAACAGCAGCAGGCAATTCTTACACAAATCAGGCATTCGCTGAAGAAACTGCAAGACGACAGTGTGGAACAGTATTTTCCCTACAATACTTTTCCAGCTACCAGCAGATTTGCAGCTTAGAGACTTCCTGAGTTTTGTGTGTGGGTCACCTCAAAACGCCTGTAATGCCCAATACATTTTGATGCGTCTTTCTTGCATGAAGAGCTACAATTTCTGGCCAAAGACATCCATAATTTTAAGGTATGCTGTACAGAAAAAAATATGTTCCTTTGCTTATGCTAAGCTTGCTCCCTGATAATATGACTGGGTGCTACCAGTTGAAAAAAACAGCATTTCCCATTCAACGTCTCCATGTTGTTCTCTTACGTTCTCCATTGTCTTTTTTACCATTACAAGGACTTTACAATCTCTGAATCTGCTGAACTCTCTCAATGTACTTCTATTGCATCCTTTTTTATATTAAATGGTAAGAAAGAGAGAGACATAGGTATGCCATATTAAACAGAGCCATTGTATTGTTCCATTTGCTCCTTTGATTCCTAACACTTCCTCAGGAATATTTAAAATCTCTTCATTGAGCACTGATACTTCATATAATCAGTTAAAACATACCAATAGTTAAAAGGTGACTTTTGTACCCCCTGCACACAATTATCAACACAATTTTTTTCTCTAAGTCCACATCGTGTCACAACAGGTACCGTGTTGCATCTGTTTGAAATGGCACACACAGCTCCCTTCCACCAGCTGGGATGGTGAGTCTTCATTCACCTCCGTTTTACTGAATATGATTTATTTTCCACTTTTGAGAAATTCCTGGGTTCCACTTGGTCTTGTTGACTAAAGTTCAGCCCAGACTTCTTGAATGTAGACAATTTTTTTTTCCTTTGTTTTCTGTCCCAGAATAAACGGTTTAAAATTCTTACTCTCCTTGGGGCTTTGACACAGTCAGATCACCATAATTTAGCATGTCCTGACAGCTGAAATTAACAGCCATAAGAAGATCCATGGCAACTGCCCAGGCATGTACTCATAGACTGCTAGGCTGTGCAAGGGCTGCTGCAAGTGCATCACAATTTAAATTAGTATATTTGAGCTTAATTTGATTTAAAATTACCTAAATGTCCAACAGATTAAGAGTGTGCACAGCGGTGACTGCTGTGGCCCCATTGTGATGCAGCTGCCCCAACCTGATGTTGCCCATGAACTTTCTAAGCAACACTAAACATATTTTTTTGTCCTCAAAGGTTTCAACTTCCTTCCATAACAAGCAATACAGGGAAGAATGCCTTTTCCCATATTTACAGATTTTCATTCCCATCATCAGCATGAGGAGCAAGGTCAGCCTCCTCCTCTGCTAGAACTTAAAATGAACATCTCCCTAAAACTAGCACTTATGCTCTTTTAGCCCATCCTCTCTTACTGTCCCTCCCTTTTTTCCAGTCTTTAAGTACCCCAAAGCTGAACAGTCAAGGAAATAAACTCCATTACACTACTGTGATGAAACGTAACTGGCTACAACTGTAAGTCTGATATGCAGTTAAATTACAGGGAGTATTCTTAAATTAAAAAAAACCAAACTGGTACACAGTAGGCTTTAATTTTAAACCAGTATTTTTCTAAAATTGGGTTTCCAGATAGAAGCCATTTCTGCAGTGCAATTCTTTTTCCTATTAGTATTGGAGACAAAGGTTTTCTCTGATAAGTCACACAACCAGCAGTTCCCACGAAGCTGCTAACTCATCTGGAAATTCATCGGTACACAGAAAAATCAAGATGGGAGCTCATTTAGGGCTCTCTCAATTGACCCTCAGTAGCAGTTAAAGTCATCACATTTAATTAGAAGTACCAGTTGGGCTGAGAGGCAAAAGCAGGTACTTTCTGCAGAGTCTCTCTGAATATCTGTCTTCAGCAACAAGCTTTAAAAGCCATGATTAGATTTGAAATTTTGCAAACATTGTTTTAGCTTAGTAACAGAACACAGAAAAATTAGCTTCTGAAAAACAACAGCTTCAAGTAAAAAAGAAAGGGAGGAAGAGGCCTAAAATTAAAGGACATATTTATGGAAAAAAGTTTACTGTGAAATAAGTTTGTATCCTCTATAATTCCCATCTTCCAAAAATGTGTGAACAAGTGGCTTTAAGTTTTACTTTAAGAGGCCAACAAAATCAGAAACAGGTTGCCCTCAGTTCTCCAGTATTAACAGGTCCGTCTTTTCTCAGTCTTATCAGTATTTGCACCAAATTGCAACAATGCTTAGAGAAGTGAGAAGTTCTACTTCTCGTGC
Organism: Eurystomus gularis; assembly: GCA_013400335.1. Lineage (NCBI taxonomy): Eukaryota > Metazoa > Chordata > Aves > Coraciiformes > Coraciidae > Eurystomus > Eurystomus gularis. The sequence goes on from VZZY01019370.1 coordinate 75,627, forward strand.
AGGCCCTCTGCACACTTTAAAGTCCACAAGAAGATTACACAACTGAAAGGTTTTAATTCCAACTTCCATCTGAAAATCTCTACTATCAGTAGATGATTCAAGACAGTCCGGAGGACAGAGAAAAAAGGACTGGAACAGAAGTTGGTCACTCTCACCATTGAGAGTGGTAACAGTGCAGAATCTGTTAATGGGGAGTAAGAACTATTTGACACTTCAAAATACCTAAGTCTGCAACCGCTGTGAGTAGAAGTGGTTCTGCTGAACACACAATCTTCAGCAGCATGCTTGGAATTCAAACTTAATATGGTAACGCTATCTGAGTTTCTTTTAGAGGAAATCTAGTACGTAAAACACTGCAATCACACACAATCCCTTTCAGCCAAGCCACGCAGTTTGCTCTAATCAGAACCAACAAACCTAAGTTCTATGTTGCTGCATGACTTACCCGCACGAGTGCATCATCGATGATGTGATCACGTCTCACTTTGAGTCGCAAATACGGGTTGAGCTGCTGTCCTTGAACTAAGCTGTAGAGCACAGTTATGCGTCTTTCACTGTACATCCGGATTCTATTGTCATAATACAATCCCAGGTTCTTGGTAACAGCATTCAATATGAAGGGACAGGTCATAAAAGAGAATTTATTTTCTGTTTCTACTTTGAAGAAAGTGTAGTCTTTGTCCATTTCTAGAACATCATTCAGTGGTTCATTAATAAATTCTTCAAAAGGGATAAGTGGTTTTCTGCAATCTATAGTTTTAACACCAAGTTCAGTTTCCAGTGGGTCCACTCGAGGACCTTTTTTATTTCTTCTTTCCTCACCCAACAGCTCTTGAAGAGTCAGTTCACTTGATTCTGGGATGGGTTCTTCATCTTCCTCTTCATTATGATCTGTATCCACATCCCCGCCTACGACATTTGCATAGTAAACCATTTTCAAGCACTTTGAAGCAGCGACAACAGCATCATCGTCATTCACTAGGTTACGACTATTGAACTCGTTGCTTATGACTTTGTAAGTGATAAGTTGCTGAAATGTTTCCATCATTCTCCGAATTTGGTCTGCTCTGTACTTAGACCACAATCTGACCAGTTTTGCTTGAGCTGCAAGGGGTAGTTTGCTCATTGCTTTGCAAAACAATGGTAGAGCCATTTCCAGATATTCTGGGCTATGAAGATTGCCATTCTCCATAACGATAATAAACAAATTCAGATAATTAGGATCCCGAGAGTACACATTATGGTAAGTCAAGTCACATTCCACATTAGGTGACAAGTACACAAGTGCATTTAAAAAGGCAGTTTCTATTTTTTCATTAGAAAGTAATCTATCATAGACCCGTCTGACTGCTTCAATATCTACAGACACTTCGTCTGGGCCTAGTTTTTGGAGGTTGTTATCTCCTTGTGTGTTATCACCTATTCTTGACGATGAAGATGATGATGCGCCTGAATCTTCTTCCATAGCAGCAGCCGAACAGGCAGCTTTCTCCTTTTCATCTTCATCTTTGTCTTCATCCTTTCCTTGAAGAGACTTGAGCTCCTCCTTGGTATGCTGCTTAGCTTTTCGGAAACTCTGTACCAATGCTTCAGCACTAGAAAATACTCGCCCAATCACCCGGATTAAAGGGGAATAATCCTCTTTTTCTCGACATAATTCAAGAATTTCATAGATCTTGTCCTCTGTTAGAAAAGTCACATCTATAAAAAGATAAAGTATCAATTTTATTAAGATAAAAATTAGAAAGAGAAAATACTTTTCATTTGCTCTGCTCAAGAAATCTGTGTATCGTATCATTAACACTGAAAAAAGCGTCAGTGCTGTGTAAATTCAAGACAAATACTTCATAATTTCATTAGCATGAAGAATCATTATTTCATTCACTGTGATTTTGCAATATATTTTATTCATGGATGTCAATCAGCAAACACCTCAATGGTAAAACTGTTTTGCTGCCAATTAACTACATTTGGTAGGTAACAGTATTGTATTGACTAACCAAGAGCACCTAAACCAATCAGTAATGTTTTTTAAAGTTTAAAAGACTTTGAGGCTGTGTGACAATACAGTCTCCTGATAAACCTGCACAGTTAATGTATAAGTCATTAAAGTATACACAAACTAAACTTTACTGATCTCTTTTTTCAACCCTAGCATGTGTATGGACTTCACACATTGCTTCTCCCTTGAAAAACGTATCTTGAAGAAAAGATTCAATAATTTGTTCTGTTGTTTATTAACAGGAATATAAGATTTCTATTTTTATAATGCTTTCTGCAGCTGTTTTTGTACAAAACTAACTCATGAAGAATCTTCCACTGAAACTACAATATACGCTTAGAAATTTATGCTGCCTTCTAAATTACACACATAGTTGGGTATGTGGGTTATTTCTTTGTACATGAGGCCTCACTGAGATAAACAACTTGAGCATATCCATCAACATGCTGGTCAGCTGAATAAGCTGGTTTACACACATCATCTGCATGGGCTCCACATACCTGCCTGTTTCCCTTCCTCCCCAAGCCCCTGATATGAAATAACTCTTTTGGCGGTCCATCTGTTATTTGAAATCTTCCCTTCTCTTTAGAAAAGAGAATGAGACAACATGATTTATAGTTTTCTCTGCTGCTTCTCAAACAGAACCCACAGATGCTTTCACATCAGGTGATGATTTAGAGTAGGATTACTACATGATCAGAACCTGAAAAGATGTTCTAGTTTAAGCAGATTCTTCTGAACTGACACATCATTTAGAAGTGAAACTGAATCTATTTAATAGCATCTCTAGAGATCTGAAAAAACACACATCACAGCACTGTATTCAGCAACCATGCTAGAACAACTACCTCTGCACAAGTGTATCATTTTAATAAGGACAGTTACATGTTCGAGTATTTTGAAATGTGGCTGCCTACAGTAATATTCATTCCAAGCAGTCATTAAATTAAAAATACAAACGAAATGATGCAAAGACAGACAACCTATTGATTTCTGCAGAGCCCCAAGCCATTCTTAGAGCACATATAACACAGGAAAGATTAAGCTTATGTCATGCTACTGAGATTGATTTCCAGCCAATCTGAAGACAGTGAAAAAGCTTCAAAACTAAAATCCGTTCTGTTAAAAAATGGCACTGAGAAATATTACGAAAGGATTCAAGCTTAGTGCAACATTTCCTATTTTTATCTGTTGCAGGGCATGCTCAAGAAGCAAACCTGCCTAAAATAACTTCAATTGCTGATACAGATGCTATTCCATGCCATAGCTCCTCAAAATGAGGACTATAGCCTCAAGTTCACTGACTGTGGATTGCAGAGGTTATTCACAGCACAAACACGATCAGAAAAAAATTGACAATTTAACAATATAACATATTCCAGATTTCCATAGCTACAACAGGAATTCCCTAGTCATTCTTTTAAAGGTTTTACTATTTAAGGAACTAACCATGTGCTGTTTCAGTTGAAATACTGAGTATTAGCATCAGCAGTTTCATAATAATTTAAAGTCATCTCCTGTCACCATGCTCTGACTGTGCTGCCATAAGGGTCTGCCCCATTTTTCCTTTACAGTAGTGAGAACAGCTGGAGAAAAATAAACGTTAAGTGAATCTTTCTTCTAACTTAAGTCAATTTTAGCTAACTTGTAGCTGAATGTGAGCTTTTACATGCCTCCTCCTCTCACCCCTTCTATGGCAACTAAGCAATCCAGCAAAGAAAACAGATTTCCTCTCAGACTTTATTCTCAGTAATATTCCATGCCAAATCTGTACATGAAATGAAGCTCTAGCACTGATCCTTGACTGTGAAAATGACTGCATGCAGTCTATATATTGCCAACAACACACTTCCTAATTAGCAAATGTATTCATTAGCTTTTAATTAACTCTTATGGAAGCTTTGTTATGATTGTGTGCTAACTGCCTGTCCACTAGCCTTCTCTGTTTCCAATTTAATGTTTTGGTGATCAAAGTTGAAAATAGCTTCCCAGGTAACCACAACACTGATTTTGAAATGGTTCTCTCTCTATATGACTACATTTATAACCTGTGCTTCTTACATATTTACAATGTCTCTGTTTCCTTCCTCTTTTTGGACTGCCATCTAAGATACCGAGATGCTGACAATGGCCTCCAGATACATTTTTCGCCGAAGGTAATAGTCCCAGGGCCTAGCACTACAGAAAAGTAATTTAAATAATTCTTTCTTAAGCGCATCTCTTGCAATTTATTTAGAATTTTCAGTCCTATGTCAAGAATAAAAGCAAGATGCATTCTTTCCCTTGCCTTTCTTAAACTTAACTTTTCCCAGTAAATGCTGCTGCAAATGGACCTTAAAAAGTTTCAGAGCGCTGGATTCCTTAAACATCATCATTCCAAAGGTAACCAAGAGTCTCAGAGACACTTAAAGAACACATTAATGCTCTCTGTCCATACAGCTACAAAAACAGGTCAATACTTGTGATGCTGCCACAGATGAAGTCTTAGTCACTGCTTTAAACAACAGACTGTCTCTGGAGATGGGCTGAGAAGACTCTTAGGTATCTACCTTGGGGAGAGAGGACGATAGGGTCAGAGAGGAGGAGGAAAATTCTGCAGATGCACACCTCCATTAATATATACAAAACCAAGAGACAAATCACAAAATTGACCTAATGTGCCTCTTGCCTGTCTAACACTACACTGGCTTCCCTTTCCCCTTCCTTTGTTTGCTTCTTTGCTTACTCAGATCATAAATAATTTGGGGACAAATTTATCCTTGCATTAAATAAAGAACAAATTGATGCAGGTATTGACTGGAGCATCTTAGGTCCCTTATAACACAGTATTGTGTTTTGTTGCTGATTCTGTAGAGCTTTTTAATTCTTTGCTGTACACAGTTTCACCTTAACTAAAATGAATGCATCTGAGCTTCTGTGTTTGTACCACTTATTATAACAATACTTGAAAAAGGTCTGCTTAAAGGTTAATGGCTTTAATTTCATTTACCTTGTGATTTCTGTTTGCACCACTAGTTTTGGTGACAACTAAAATTATTTTTTGTAGTATGTACTTACCATCCTAGAGTGCTTCAAAAACTAAATGGAAGTTAGAAAAGACATACAGAACAGTATTTCATTTTCACACACTGGCTTAGAAATCTCTTTGCTTAAACTTTTTTTGGCTTGGTAGACGTATTTCCTCTCATCCACTGTATCTTTTTTGTTCATCTGCTAAATTTCTTAACATAAAATCTGGAATTAGTTAAAGTATAACTTCTATAACTCATTAACTACAGAAGGGTTATGAAACTAGCAAAACTAAAGCAGCCATACAACAGCACTTAAAAAAACCTCTCCATATATTTCCAAACCCAGTAATCTCAGAAAGCAACAAATGCGCATGGATTCTAACAGAGACGTGGTAAAGATCTGGATTTGGAACCACTGTTCAGCATTAATCCAGCCATTTTTCAAATCCATAGTAAAATATTTGATTGCTTGTTATTGTATTTTACTTAAGTCAGCAGAACACCACCCCAGTGAATTCTGTAGGCTTATACTCGTGCATATTAAATGTGTTTTATTTTAGGAAAATTCTAAAATAACAGCTTACCTTTAAAGTCATCTCTTGGGCCTTGCATTTCCTTCTTGTTCATTTTTCTGTCAGTGCAGGAATTGTTATGGGCACCTTTGGAATTGTTTTCTAGGTAAGCTGAGCTCGTTCCTTTCTTGGAGGGATGAGGATCACAGAGTTTTGCATTAATCTTATAAAGCTCGAGGGCCTTAATGGCTGCTGCATTGTTATCCATACGGAGAAAAGTTGGACAGGAAGCACAAAATTCATTCGTGCAGGCTTCATTTCCACAGCCCTCAGTTAACTGGTGGTAGTAGCGCTCTATTAGATGCTTTGCAGCTGCTCGCTTCCTGTAGCAAACATTCAAACAGTAAGTACAAGGATTAGTAGAGCTTTCAAATACAAAGCTCATTCAAAAGCATCAGCAAGGCAGAGATTAGTCAGGCACTGAAACACAAGATTTCTAGTGTCAGAGAGGACACACCAGGGTATTTTTTTTTTTTTAAATGCAGGATTCTCATCTTGACAAATACAAATATTTGTAACACTATTTCAATTTTGAGTCCTATGTAAGTCAAAAGTAAATCCTGTTTATGCACAGTTTTCAGCTTTAAATTCTAGTGTTACAGCAGACGCAATTTTGTTCAGTTCTGAAGAATCTCAATTCTCACTGAAAAAGAGAGCAATTTAGATGCAAAGCAAGGCTGCAAGTGAAACAGAACTGGATCTCGTACAGGTGAGTGAGTCTGATGAATAGTACTGAGGTACGGTTGCCACTGACAGAGGGAAGAGGCATGAAAAAATGAACCAGGCATTTATTTAGTAATACTATCAACACTGCACCAATAGGATATAAATAACTAAGTTATCAGATATTTAGTCTACTTAAAACTGTAGAAAAAAAAAATTTCCTTGGTTAATTAAACCAATGGCAAAACCACAACTACAGATGGGCTCAAGGCTGCATATATAGCTCCTCAGCTGAGTAAGGTACATGGTTCTCTAAAAAAAAAAAAAGAAAGCTATTTGCTAAATCCTCCCCTTTCTTCTGCAATTATACAATACCTGGCACGTATTTTGAAGTGATATCACTATACAAGTCAGTGTTCTCAGTACTATATATACACAAGAAAATTTAACTTGCTGATTAATAAAGTCACAAACTTTTCCAGAAACATGCAAATGGTAAAGAACTTGACAGAGAGCTGCAGGTAACTGGGACAGAAGAAGCTGCATGCAGCACCAAGAGGACTGTATTTTACCACATTTTGGAAAGAAACACCAAACCTTCACTTAAGAAAACAAGTTATTAATGAAAAATACCAACTATTAAACATTTCAAACATTGATTACATGTAACATGCAGGCTTTTAACCTAACTTTAGTGATACAGCACTAAAAAAAAAAAAATGCACATGGGAAGCAAGATTTTAATCAGCAATTATGATATTAACTTAAAAGTTGCTTTTTCCAATGTTGATGCATGCACAGATTCTGCATAGCACAAGTACTTGAGCACTGAAGTGATAAACCCACTGGTACTACTCAGCACTTGCTGCACATAACTGTTAATACTGGCTGGTTAAATATCACTTTCAATGCAGCTGCTTCAGGAGGAAAACATCTTGAAGCTCTGAAAGTATATTATTCAGCAATAACACTTTTGCTCCATCTTTTTCAATCTTCCAGATCACCCTTACAAAGAAAGCCATCACCTCAACGCCAACCTGACCTTCCAAATGCTCCAGTGCATTCCAAGGCAAAAAAAAATGAAGAGAAAGGTTTCCCTGGCACCTCGAGATAGAGGTGGAAGACCACTACAAAAATACCAAAAAAACAGCATGCCATCATCAAAACCACTATTGTATAAGAGGGGAATAACTGTATTCTGATCCAAAGAGTTCTAACCTCTCCAATTTTTGCATGAAGACTTAGAAAAACCCGCCTCTCTCCATGTACATATAAAAATAGAAGCCTTTTTAAAAAATTGTCTTTCTTATTTCAGCTTTTAGTATAGAGCCTTTAAAAAACCAGAAGTGTTTTAACACATCTTAGACCAGTACATGATTTCATAGAATCATAGAATTGTTCTGGTTCAAAGAGACCTTTAAGACCATCAAATCCAACTGTTAAGCACTGCCAGGTCACCACTAAACCATATCCCTAAGCACCACATTTATTTCCAAATGCCAAGATTTCATGCTCCAAACATTCCTGACTTTCAATCAGTCCAGACCTTCAGATTCAGAGTGTTAAATATTGTCATTTGAAAGCAGGTAAGTATATAATGTGAAAGCCTACCTTTTTTAATATAGAATTTTTACACCTGAACTATGGCCACCTGTCTCTCCAACATAGTTCTTATTTATTCTTCTTGCAGTCTCTCCTATGCATTACCTTGATGCCTTCATGAAAGCTCTTTCCAACTCAAATTGGAACTTACTGTTCCCTTAATTCTCCTCCCTCTCACTGACTATACAGTGCATAAAAAATGGCAGTTATTTCATGTACATATTATCATTTATCCTCCCTCATCGCATTTTCCTTCCATCTTATTTCTGCATTGAAGTCTACATGCAGATCACAAGTATTTTGCTATAATTTTTGACCTGTGTAATACATCTACAAATATTAGATGGGTTACTTCTCACAGCCCTTCTATGTGTATATATATTAGGCAGGGGTGTGTGTATTTATTTACCTAAAGCAGTTGGAATTGTCATTCAGATGAAATACATTGTGAAAAGCTGACCAGTTCTCTAAGAGAGAACCTACCTTTTCAAACTGGACAAATTGTTAGTCTTAAAGAGGTACACACACCTTTCTGGCTTACATAACATCAAGTTTGAATAGTTATTTCAATGTATAAATATTGATATATTAACAACATATTTTATCATTATTAAACACCACTCCACTATAATCAGGCCATACCTGAGATACCAGGAGACAAAGCTAATCTTAGACTTGTCTCTAATAGTTAACTTCCGAGGGACTCAAGATTTTTTGCTTCCAATATTTAACTACCAATTATAATGCTGTTTGTACAAACATTTTCATTTTGACTCATGGCCACAGACTGACTCAAGTTCTGTGAAATTCTATTAGAGACGGAAGGTCTGGCTGAAAGTTACAATTTTTATTTTTAATCAACTACAGAAGCAAACAGTACCATGTACAACAGTACTAGAATACAACACTATCAGAATTCCCCTCCACCTCTCCCCAGAAGCTATTCCCCAGACTTTTGACATGGCCCCAGATAAATTATTTAAGTAAACAAAAAAGATGGAGACTTACAGTAAGGATACAGACCTACAAAGGCAGAACAGAATTTACCGACCCTTCCGCAAGAGGTACCCTTACTGAGGTCCATCCATGAAAGCACTTGCAGTAAATGCAGTTCCGAGTAAGCTTATGTATGATTTTATGGAACAGTAAGATATTCCATACCACACTCCCACTGAGGTACTTGAGGAATTATTGTCACTGTTCAGTGACTATGCCCCACAATTCCTTATATTATTAAAAAAACCCCCAACCCATAGCATACCTTCTACGTTCTCCAGAGTTGAAAACTTGATCTCTTTCTACATTCCCTTGGTCATTTAGTACGTAGAAAACTCAAGTTCTTAGCCTGAGGCATTGAAACTGGTTCACCAAGTGAGGTGACACATAACTACTCTTTCACTCAGGCTATACAGTGAATCCTGCAGCTCCCTCTAGGTTTCTTTACAAGGATCTAGCAAAGATTAACTGGTTGCACATCCAAGTATGAAACTGCACCAGCCTGGCTGCAGTTGTAAACATTTCACAGACATATCCTTATGTCTTAAGGATAACATCCCACACAGTGAGCCTTGTACAACCTCCTCAAGCAGGACACACTACTTTAGTGAGAGGGAGAGGCACCTAAAAATAGACATCATCTTCCTCCCCCAAAGTCCAATTTCACAAGCATGTATTTTTGTTTAAAAAAAAAAAAAATAGTATTCACTGACTTACTTTTGTAGTACTTAAAGGAAAAAAAGACTATGCCTTTAGGCTTTTAAATTGTTCTTTAACTAATAAAAAGCCAGATAATAAGTACTTCGCATTTGTGATTTAAACACTGCCAAAACTGTGGAGTATCACTAGAAACATGCATGACTCAGCCTTTCCAAATACTTGGGCAAAAGGTGCACTGGGCTGCATTTTGGGTCATAAAGTAATTGAGTGTCTAAAACATATACAAGAGATTGAGTACACTAGTTCAAAAGTTCCTATGTTACAACACCTAATTTGCACTTCTCAAATATCTTTAATACAGAGAAATACATAAAAGAAACTTCTGTGATAGAAAATCAGAAGTTTAAACATCTTCGGATTTTAGAAAAATTCCTTATAATTCTTTAAAGTTCACCTATAAAGCAAAGAATTTTCATCCACATTTCAAAACCTGCCTGAAGTTCTGCACACAAACGCATAATTTTTGCTTTCAGTTCAGATAAATTTTAGAAGTATGTATGAATGTTTCATTGTTGTCTGGAAATATTTCTGAAGGGTTCCTGCTCGAGACACAACAACTTTTATATTATTCCTACACAGAAGTCTCACGTAGCTCCAAGATGGACAATCTAGTAAGTGGAAATTTACAACAGCCTGTTTTAACAAAACTATTAGGAATTCAGAAGTGCCAAAATGTTCCTAAGTTGTTTGCTTTCTTAACTCACAAAAAATAACAGAAATATTAATGCACATGGAAACTAGAGGAAAATTTATTTTTGCCTTTTGGATAGAAAAAACACAGGGTACAGATCTTTTAGTTCTAATAGCAAAACAGCTTTCAGTATATGCCTTAACAGACAGAAGCGTAAAGAGACTTACAGACCTGCAATAATTATTTTACACTTTGGAAATAAGATGAACAGCAGATCAAAAACCATTAAAAAAAAAAAGTAGGTTACAGATAGACGTGTTTGTGAAATTAAATACTGCTGAGAGTTTCAGTTTCAAACCTTGCATGTTGGTTTCCTGCTTCTGTTTAGTTAGAATAAGAACAGCAGTGCAAGAGAAGACAAGCTTCCAGTAAAAGCACTGCCCACACAGACCCTTTTGAAATGGCCTGCATGCCCAGCTGCCAAGAGCTCCACCCAGAGCTGGAGCAGAATCCTCTGTTCCAGCAGTGCTGTAACACCTCTCACCCGCCTTGGCCACTACCACCCCAGCAAACGTACATGTACATAGAGCTCGCGTTTTCCAAACCTCATTCTTCCCAGTGTGGTGTGCCCCAAGAGCTGGGGTGCAGACCGTGAACCTTCCCCCGGATGATACTTGCTTCACCTCCCTCCCTACCACGTATTCTAGATCCACTGTGCCTTTGGGAACATCACGTGCTGGCAAAATCAGGCACAGCACTTCCTCAGGAAGTGGAGCATAAGAAGAGTAGTCCTGGCTTTACGGAGCAAGGCAGAAAGCCAGCTAGAGAGGGGAGGCCGAGAACACCCTCCGCACATATCTTTTCATCTTGTCTCACAGACAAATTACCCTGCAGAAGTCCTATTAGAAAAGCACCCTTTATTATGGCCCTTTTCTCTTCAGGTTATTAGCTCCAGGACTACACAGAGGTAATGTCACCCCACTGATGAACTGGTTTCATACTCTGGTTCCTATCTGTCCTCCCTTGTCCTGGCACTAAAGTAAGTACAATTAAACCTCACTTTGGACTCTACTGAACAAGCTTAAATTTGTTGAGTATGAAATTTATACACTCTATTCTCATCAGCAGCCCAACCAAGGAAAGGAGATTAATATCAGGCCTGAAGTGAGACATGAAAAGATATAGACAGTAACCTGGAGATACTGACTCCAATTGTCTACTTCTGGACAACTGGAGTGCTTCAGCAGAAAGCATGACATAAGAGACAAATTATTGAAGACAAAAATACTGATATAGAAGAAGACGACTGACCATTGCAACACGTAAGACCAACATGCAGAGAAGAGATCTGAATGCTGGTCAATCTTGTATTCTCCTTATACAACTTGAAGTGGCTAAGTGCAGGACAGGGAAAACCACACAACTCTGTTTTCAAGTTATCAAAAACTCCAGAACACTTAAAGTTAAGTTTCCACAGTAGCTTGTTTTACTCTGCCTACATTCTGCATGACACTGTCCTAGAAGTGTGACCATTACCATGCAGAAGCTAAGTGCAAATAACACAAGTAAGACTTAAACACCTCAGTTTCCTGTTTAAGAATAGTCTAGCATTTGTGGATTAGACAGCTCCAGAGAGAAATCTCCTCTTCAAGCTTTCTTTTTGTTTATTTTTAACTGATAAATTTATAGTATCCTCCAAGGCCCATGGGAACCAACATCTATGATATATTTGCTTCAGTTGTATTTTCGTGCAAAATCTAGATTTCCTTTTCTTTTAAATCACTACAAAATTTGGTCAACTTGCCTTACTGCACTTCTGTTCTTAGGAGCAAAGGTAAAACAGATGCTTCATTGTAACTTAAGCAGTCACTAAATTTAAGAAAGTAATAATTCTTGAGTAGAGTTACTGCAGCCTTACTAACTGATGAAGTTTCCTCAAGGGAATCACTGCCTGGCTAAAGGATGCACTGCAAGAGGCTCCAAGAAGAAATTTTTTAATTCATCCTAGACAGATCACAGTATAACAGTGCAAGGCTGCAGGCGTACATAAAGATACTTCTTCCACCTTTTCTTTCCAAGAATGGCAATAAAACAAGTAGCAAATGCCACAAAAATACCTATATGTAGAAACATTTGATATAGAAGCCATGATCAGCATGTCTTATGGTTATGTAATGCAAATGCGCCTGTGTTTTCAGCTACGAAGAAAGTAATTTAAGGCATTCTATGTCTAGAAAACACCAGGATAGCATCCAAAAGTATGCATTATGAAACACTAGTACTTACACAGTTACTGTATATATTTGCAAAGGTTGCAATCTGATTTTCTGGCATATTTTGAGGCTGCTGCAGAATTTTTGTTTTGCCATTCTTTCAAGGGAAACAAACCAGCTCTCAAATCTACTTGAATGTGAGATGACTACATCAACTATAACTGTAACACTTTAAATGGGAGGGGTGGGGTGTTCAACAACTTTAAAAAGAGTAGCAGGGGGCGTTCAAAATTGCAAAGCATCCCATCTTCAAAAACAGAAAGAAGGAAAGATTAATTCATAGAAAGTCATCACATCAAAATACTCAAACCTTTGCCTTGATTTGTGACAACATACGATACACAGTTAAAACAGATGAACTGATAAGAGAAGTTATTGTTAAAAAATAATGTTAATGCCAAAAAAGGTTTTAAGGAAGTTATACTAATCAAAGCTGAAAATTAATGCAGACCTGTGACAGGAGCAGATACAAGAATATGTTGATCTTAAAAATTCAAAGACTTGCACAAATGCTAAAGAAAAGAGACCTAACTGAGCTAGCACCAAGATGTTCATCATGTGTAAAGCCAGAACTTGAAAAGCTTGAGATAAGCAAGACTTATCCATGGAAGAATTTGCTGCATAAAAAGTCTGAAAGAGTCAGTAGATTTTTATTTGTTTTAATTCACACATGTGAAACATATGTGACTATGCTCTTAGTATAATCTTTGCAATGCAAAACACAGAAACAAATAAAGCAATTATACCAGCCAAACAGAGCAACAACAACTTAACTATTCATTGTGCAAATAACAAAACACTTACTAAGTCCCTCCATTTACTAATGAATTATAGGCACGTGAATAACATAGTAACTATTTTAGCTACACAGTAGGCTTGCACATGATACTATTACCAAGCCTGCTATTCCACCTTATGTGGTAAGAACAACTATGCAGCAAGATTGCAGAAATTCTCTGTAACAGCTGACATACACACCACATTGTGATACAGTTTTTAAAAATTTAAATTTTGCAAGTATACCATGCATGAATACCGTACAACTACTAAAACAAATATGTGAATCCCTACAGCTTGACTGGCTTACATCTATTTTAGACAGATACTCAAAATCTACATAGTCAGGGCAACTCTGATTATCATTCTGCATTAAAAAAAAAAAACAACAAACCGCTTTCACACAGAAAAGCTTGCTTTAGATTATTGCTGTATTTAATTTGCTGTAGATTATTTTTTTCAGGTAGAGCTTTAAGGAGGATAAAACACAAAAAAAGAGCTGTCAAACTGCTAGAAGGAAAAAGAATCTTACTGCCTTTTCCTTCTGATTTATTGTAGGTCCTTACAGAGTTTGTTTCAAGCCAGTTAAGATGCTTGTTTCTGACACATCTTTCCTTACAGTGGGTAAAAAGCAGTAGTCCAACTGACAATATCCAGAGTGGACCACAGCCACTCTGCAGCCTGATTCCCCCCATTTGGCTAGGCCTGGGAAACAGAAGAACCCAACTCAACTTGCTGCAGGAACAATAAAACACAATGCAGCAGGGGCAGCTGCTGAGGCAGGAGAAGAGACTGTGCCAGGGTTTCCGCCCCACAGCCTCTCTCGACACACGTCCACATAGCAACAGCCAGTCACTTCTCAGGTCCGGGGATCTCTGCAACCTGTACTCCTAAGAAAGCAGCTACACAGCACTTCTGTAATAGATGGCGTGAGAGAGGGAAAAGCAAATTCATTGTCCCAGGAGAAATGCTCCATCTAGTGCAAGAAAAGGCTTCACTGCACTGAACTGCTAAAAAAAACATGGAAAAAGAGTTCCCTGTTCCCTTCTCATCACTGTCAAGGTTAGTATGTAGTCCAACTGTGGAGAGGCTCACCTCAGCTCTGCTCCTCCTCAAGCTGGGAGGCTACAGTAGACTAAAGTCCTTGAGCAATTCACACTGTGGCCCTAGCCTGCAAAACAACCGGAAACTGGCATTCAGCCCAATGTATAAAACACTAGGCCACTTGGGGGGAGGGTGTGGAGAAGACAGTTTAAAGTCAGAGAAGTCTGTGGCAGAAGAGAAACAGACCTAGATCTTTTGAAGCCTCAGACAGTACCCCAACCACTGGGCTATGCTCCCTCTATTATTTTGGAACATGTGATGTGAGCCAGAAAAGCAGAGTTTGTGGTTTCCCTATTTGAGTTCTGTGACAGGATGGTTTGCATAGCTGGAAAAGAATATCTTCTTCTGTGAGTTAGCAAACAAAGTCTCAAATAACTTTTTAATTTTTTTAAAAACAGCCCTCTCATTCCAGCAAGTCCTTTGAATTTGAAATTAAAATGAACATTTCAGCCTATCACAGTCTTGTTTCTAGGCTAATGAAGACAGATTAAAACAAGGTTCAGAACTGTGAGCAAGATGCTGCATGAATACTGCTTAGTGAAAGAAAGCTCGTTTTCTGTTTCTAGAAGTAACTAGTATAAAAATTGGACAAATCAAGTAATTTTTTTTCCTCTTTAGTTCAGCAATCCATCTGCCATAACAGGTATTAGCAGGTATTGTGCCTTAGTACTGACGTGTCTTGAAACCCATGCAAGATGTTAGTGAATAGCAGGTAGAAACTACACCCCTACTGACCAGTCTGAATACAGGCCTGAAGATTTTGGATACTGTATTATGCTACCATCTACTGGTTCACGTTAAATTAAACCTCCTAAATTTCCCTTCAACCCAATCATCTGCTACAAAAATAAAAAAGAATCATCTCAGTTTCTTAAAGAGGCTTAAAATTATTTTTCCATAGCAAAATACTAATGAAGGTATTTTCTAAGGTAATTCCACAGTTCTACTCAGCTTCCGTCTTCCTTTTTTTAAGCACATGCAAGAAGTGTTACATATGTTCAAAAAAATGTTTAAACAAGATACACCAAACTCATCCACTCATTTACTTACATTCGGCTAGTTTCAATGTTTTCAGAGTGAGGTTCTCCTGGTGATCTGCAAATACAGATACAAAGCCTTAAACATTGTTTGCTATTTTATGTTATTACAATATGAAGAGTTAGAAAAGGTGGGAAGTGATGATAATGTATTACTGCCACTAAAAGCATCAACCTGTATGTATGTGCACATTTAATTTGTTTGACCAAACTCTAGGAGACAGTTTATAACAAGAAACCTGGCAATACAATTAAGCCAAATTTCTCTTATGAGGATAGCACTTTTTCACCACAGCTTACACAACAGCAGCCATTAGAGGAGAGTTCTGCTGGCATTACTTCTGTATTCAGGTTGCATAGTGCACCAGTTCTGGGCTAATTCTTCATAACCATTTCTGTAACCAAAACGTACAGTCAGTTGCAGTGATCAGCTGTCACAGATTCTTTGCACAGTTGGACTCTAAGAAGCAGCAGCTCTGAAGCGGGTGTCAACAGAATCTGAAAACAAATTTCACGTCTGTCTCTACTTGAATTTATGGACATGATCTCACAGGCAGCTTTCTGTTTCTTCCTTCAGGTCAACAGGTCAGCCAGTAACATTCAGAATTTAAGTGTTATTGCTTGGCATTTCTGAATATACAAGCAGCACCTGTATTCAGCTTGGCACCCCACTTGACTTATTTTACAAAGTAATTTAAGACATATAGTTCCATATTAACTTAAGTAGGCTAAATTATAGCTGTTTAGCTCCTCTTTATTCCTATCTTCTTCCTTCTGCCAGCACCAATTCAAGAAGTTAACTTTGATTTTTCAGGCAGCTTGTTTACTTCTCCTGCCTTCAGGACTTCCCCCCCACCCAGTGAGTTCTTAGCCAGATGAGCCACAAGACAAGGCAGTACAAATGCAGTGGTTTTGACTTCAATCACCTTGAAACTGTACCCTGAAGAACCTTATCCAGCCTTCACTTGGGTACAGATTTTGGTACAGTTGACCAGAACTGCCACACTGGATGTATTGTGCGAGGAGTGGAAACAGAGCACAGCCACCACAGGAAAACTTTGTAGCTTACATGAACAAAAAGTCTTTCATGACAGAGCTTTCTCAAAACAGAAGTAAGCTAAAATCTGCAAAAAGAACTCACTTAGTAGGTTTCAGAGTTTGCTCGGAAGCTTCAGTCAACACAGCCAAGCAGGCTTTGCCATAGCTTTACAGGGAAAAATATTTGTTTATAGGATTGGAGCATCTGAATTTCTCTATTTACTATATGACTATCTATACTGTTCTAAATGCTATTGGACATCTCCACCTGTAGCCTGAATAATTTCCTTTTTTCCTGTGTTTCATTGTGTTACTTTACTGGATGGTCCCTCCTACTAAAGCCTGGACTGTTCTCTGAATCCTCTACCAAAAATCTCAGTTCCTTTACTGACATATGAGATCTTAGCAACTTTTGGGATTTTACCGAACTGTACTGTATTAACAGATTCAGTGCCTAGAAAGCACTTCTGGCAGACAACTTAAAATTCCTAGGCTAGTTGGATACTACGCAGCAACAGATGATGCAGAACACAGGAAGTTACTTGTTTATATTTCACTAAGTTGTAAAATTCAGCTGACATTAGGCATGGAATTCTGAACTCGGTATCCAACTAACTTTATACTTGGGCTTAAAACGCAAATACCCTCTAACTGGAAAATAACATAAAAACCACCCAATCTCAAAATTTGATCTCTATTTTCATTCCCTCCAAATGAAGCTTCCCTTAGAGTTCAGGAGCAACAAGACAGTTGCTGACAAAAACAATTCTCAACAGCAAAACAAATGAAAATTTCATTTCCCTTCAACTCCAGTGACCAAAACAGGTCACTAAATACTTAGCAGAGAGAAAAGAACCTCTATTTTTTCCTAATTATTTGTCTAAGCATCTAAGTGCTTGAAGCCATACAACCCAAGGAGCAGTAGAAAGAAGAATTTTTATTTGTACTGGTTAGCTTCTCTATCAACATCCAGGATATGTCAGAAACTGACAGCAAAGAGCTTGGAAGTTTGAGGTGCTTGCTACTTCTGTTTTAGTCACCGAAAATATAACATAAGGAAGCTTTGGGTAAGAAGAGTAGTGCTTTTAGTTGCCATAAAAATACAAGTGAAATAGTGGTGTTAAAACCATCAAGAGAATTAATCACTTTGAGCCTTTAAATTGTAGAGCAGTATGAAAAATTACAGAAAGCAGGTTGGCATCTACACTTAGCATGTAAAAACTAAAAAACATCACCCTGGTGATGTGCAGTACATGCATGTAAACACAGCTACCAGTATATCCAAAATCTTTTCCTATCCTTATCATTTGCATGAGTTTTATCTGGGCTTTGAACATACAGCACAGTTCAGTACATATTCTGCAAAACCAGGTTTATTCTATAAGACAAACCAAACAAGAGAAGACAGTTTCAGGAAAGTTCAGAAAAAAAAACCTAGCTGAGTCAAAAAAGGTTTGGTCCTCTAACGTAAGTGGCTCTACAGAAAAGAAGGATCAAATTCCTTTGGTTTGTTTCTATAACATGAGCACACCTACCACAACTATGATTTGCAGAACCATGAATGCACTTACTAAATGGATTTTAAAAAGGTTTCAAATGACAATAAGCACCAAATAAAGTGAGCTTTCAGTACTCATTAAAACAATGTGAAAGATCAATCTAATTATAGGAACCGTAGTTGTTTGTTGAGAAGCTATTTATTCTGCAATAATCAATTGTTTACAAACAAGATACCCTGTTATTCCTCTAAGCAGGCAACAGTACTGAAAAACAATTACATAGTATGGCAAGATGTCCTTTCATCATGCTTAAAATCTGAAACGAGTTCTGTTCAGAGAAAATCTCGAGGCAAATGCTCTTACAAATTTCAGCTTTGAATTAGATTGTAGATACTGATCACAAGACACCAACTAATCTGAATACTGCAGTATGAGCTAGCAAATTCAAACGGTGGCTCATTTCCAATAACACAGGGAGCAACTTCTCCATTCTGCAAGCCACTCCTTTTACCTCCACTGTACCTCCCTAGGAGAGAAAAGTAAAGGTGTGCAAGCCTAGAAGTTTTAACATCATCAAGCCTCCTGGACAAATAGTTTAATAAACAACCTGAACAAATTGCTTAAATAAGTATGCTAAACAATTTATACAGAATTTCAGTATAACAGTAAAAACCACCAAAGACTTAAGTGATAGTATTGCTCTTAAGAGGGATACCAGAGAGCACCACAGTGCTCTTATTTCAGACAGCAGGCAGGGACAAGCAAAGTGAGCTCTGAAACCACTCCAAGGAAGAGGGTAATGTCAACTTTGCCAGCTGAGTTACCTTAAACAAACAATGTACCTTAATACTATTTATAAAACTAATTTCAAGCCATACAAATTAAATACTTTTAAAGTAAACATTACACTAGAAATAATACTAAGAAACAGGATACAGCTTACGCTTACCTTTTACAAGCTGTGGCCATTCGGTGACATCAGGGTGATCACAATTGAGTCACTGATTAAAAATGAGTTGTCACACCAGTTCTGTATCACGCTGGGCTAAGCATAAGCTTAACAACTCTAAATAAGTAAAAATAATTTAGTTAAAAGTTCTTATAAATCATTTTCAGCCAGTCTACTAAATAAAAACCATAAAACGGAAAAAAAATCTTGATGCTAAGCATTGTTTTATCTGCAAGATTAAGGCAAACCGCACAAAAAATGAGTTCATTTTTGAATGGCATTCTAAGACTTCTAGAGTAACTCACTAAAGTACACAACTGGTGAACTTGAAAACCTATTTTTAGCCCCTCTAAAAATAAAACCAAAACCAACCCCATCTCTTGGACCAGCGGAAAGCACCCAACGTCAAGACAACAAGCATTCAAAGATTTGGAAGCACGTGTGTAAATACGAACTAATTTCTAACCACAGTAAAATTCCCTGAGTTGTTTCCCTGCTACAACTCGATTAATACTGGTTCCTAACGAGGCTCATTTTTCCCAGGGAAGTGACACGTAACTTGTCCTTTGCTGTGTGCCTTTCCCCGAAATGAAGTACGCTAAAGCTATGCACGTTTCAGAGGAGCAACCTTTGCTATCCGTGGCCAAACTTTTAGGTTATTTGCTCCATTTATGCCACATGTACTCTCTCCTCTCCCTTAAATTTTCAAAAGCATATTTTACCTGTCAATTGTTTCCCGTGATCTGGCTCCACTGGTATAAATTGAAGGGTTGGTCCTTTACTTTGTCACGCAGGTGGCAGCCAATGATCACTCAGCAATACTCGTGCCCAGAGCGCCCTGGGACCACCCCAGCTGATTACTTCCATGGCTGAAAAGGAACCAGTTAGTCTCTTACCTACTGCTATTATCTACTCTAAACTGAAGTTAACTGATAAAATATTTCCAAACATAACCCTCAACACTCAATTCACCCCATTCTCTCCCACCCAAGCTCCTAGGTGCACTGGACAAAGCCTGTAAAAAACACAACAAAAAAAACCCCAATAGCCTCTGATGTAGAGTCAGATCACAAACAGCATTACCCACTTTCTTGTAATAAAAAGATTTGATTAAAATTGAAATGTTATCACTGTATTTTGTAAATAAAAAGTTATCTTACTTTCTCTAAGCAGCTGGTAGCTATGAAGACAGACCTCTGTACAGTATGTGAAAAGTTTATTCCTGCGGCTCTAACCCAGATGAAAGCCCACATTTGCAGGTTGCCATGCAGCAGAAGCCTCACACAGAAGCAAGGTGCATAAAGGCTAGAGAGCTATTGAGGGCACACCCGCAGCTCTCTACGACACCCCCAGTCATAAGGATCTGGTGCAAATACTAAGAGAGCACATCAGACAGCTTTAAACGTTTCAGTACAGAAAGCTTTTGTGCTTCAGTCCAACCTATTAAAAGAGTCTTTCAGTTAGGTCTTAGGTGTCACGAGCAATCAAGCAATCTCAGTGCTAAGTTGTATTTGTTAACTTGTCAGAGATATGAAATCACTGATCAGTTAAGCAAGGCCTGTAAGTTTCTGGAGTTTGTCAGAAAAGCTGCCGACCTTTGCCATTCTACTGCAATTTGCCATTCTGCTACAAACTCTGCAATTGGAAATCTTTATTAGTTTCAGTAATAAACTGAAAACTTACTAGTTTTATTGGGTACATGCCTTGAGGTGGGAAAAGTGCTGCTTAATTTAACATCAGTAATATTTGGGTCTTCTCATCTAACTACAAGTGCAGTTGACATAAGGAAAGTAAGAAGCAAGCTACCAAAAACCTCTGAAACCTAACAGAGGTTCTCTGGAACCTTTACACATGTGTAAATTGTCAAAGTTTAACTGAGTCAATGCCAGAAACACAGTACTATGAGTAAGTCAGCTGGAAAGGTTCCTTGTCTATCAACATTAAATGACAAACAGGGATTTTCAGATTAATGTTTGGTGACCATCAGCTGTACAGAAAAGCAAACAGCAACACCCAAGATGCTGATGCAAAACTAAGAAGCCTTAAAACACTGCTTATGGAATTCTGATTAAGACCTGACAATGTCCACTTACAGGCAAGCCTTAACTTTTAAAAAAAGATGCCTGTTCTAAGGCAGTGCTTTCTTTTAAAGCTAAATCTAAGTTCTTGCTCCTTTCTGAACTGATGTGAGATGTCTCTCTAAAAATGCATTTAGAAGTTAACACTGCTTCCAGCTCTTTGCCCAAGTAACTTTTAGTATGCTAGTCAAAGAGGACAGTGGTGTAATATCTAATGCCTCATTGATTGGGAAACCTGACTTCTGTCTGACTGCTGGAAGTACCAGCATGTACCGGAGTGCATGAAATCAATCACTCCCTACTTAGACTTGTGTCCCACATCACCCAGACCAGGGACAAAAGCTAATTACAGTAGTCTTCATTCAAATGGAAGCACGTTAAAGCAACAAGCTGACAACCACCTTAGTAAAACAGAGTTTTCCTGAGGCTGTTTCATATGGGAGGAGAGAAGCCATGAACTCGATTGTCACAAGAGTGAAGGAACACATGAAGTGCTGGTGCTGGATTCAAAACCATCAGATTCTGGAATGTTAAAAAGTATGCACTGAGGTGGCAGCGCCACAATCACAGCCAAGAAATTTGTGCCCAGGCTTGACACAGATCCAACTCCGTTAGTCAGATTTACCATGCGGACTGAACATAGTATCTACAGCAGTTCCGTGAAGAGAGGCAGTATCTGAACTGGCATGAATCTCACCAAGCTGAAGTTTAGATGAAAGTTTAGTAGTGAGATTTGTATCTACAAAATGAATTTACTGTGGATCAGAGCTTTGAATCAGGTAGTTACAGCACTTCTAATCTGCTACAAGATACCTTAAAATTAGATTTACTGTACTGGGGTCTAAAAATCTCATGCTACTTTTCAACAATCCAAATGCAAGAAATCTTAATGAATCATTTCTCCTTCTGGTTGTATCTTCTCCACCTATCCTTGCTGACACTCTTGTGGGACAGAATATGACTGGCAAGGATTCCCTAGTGCAGATGAAAGAATTCCTTTTTTCTAGAACCTTACTCATTCATGCATCAGCAGAGCACCGTCTGCTGGCAAAGAAACCAGCATGTTGAAATATGGGGTGGGTGGCAAAGGAGTCTGACATCAAAGATCCCTTATTCTGAATCTAGTTTGAACAAAAGACATTTTGACTGCTGGATCCAAACAAGGCAGAAAAAACCCAAACCCCAGTAACAGAGTTAAAGGACACTACTTGAACAGGAAAGGGAAACACTGATGAACACACTAACATCTTGGAAAAGAGCATTATGAATGCCTTTACAAAAAACCCTCTGGATGTAGCTTGCCTTTTAGAAGGTAGGAACAGCAGCCCCAGATCAGATATTTACTCTTATTACTCAAACAGATTTGTCTGGTCTTCACTGTCATGATTAGCTTGGCTTATAGTTTAGGCTTTCACAGCCACACAGAGCAGCTGAAGGTATCACTGAAGTTTGTGCCTGTGGCTTATGTCTGAGAAACCTGAGACGGCTGCTGGGCTCTTTGGGACTGCACAGGCTCCAGGACACACACACCTCTATCTGCCAAGTAACTGTTTACAAGAGGTAGGCTCAGCCAGGACTGCAACAACCCCTACCATAATTAGGAAGACAATACACAAGATCCATGCCTTCAAAACAGGTATCTGAAGAACCTTTTGTGCCTTGGAGTAGCTGTCATCAAGAGGGAATAGGAGAATGTTTCTGCAGTAACATGCATAAACATGTTTATGCAGTCTGAGAGAACACCCATTTCTCTGAGGTGGTAAAGGTGCAGATTGTCTGAAAAGAATGTTCCTATCAACTCAAAAAGAGGAAGGAAATAAATAATGAGCAAAAGAACAAGAAGCCAGAAACCCAGGTTCAGATGCGTGAAAAGGGGCTAAAAGCAACTTCATTGCATAGCTTGATGAGATCTCTCTTTGCATGTCTCATTTCCTAGGAAAGTTATGGAGCAAATCACCCTTGGGACTATCACAAGTAAACTGAACCATGTGACTGGGAAAAGGCAGCATGGATTCACCAGGGGCAAACTGTACTTGACAAACCTGATTGATTTCTATGACAAAGTAACCCGCTTGGTTGACGCAGGGTGAACAGTGGACATTCTACCTGGACTTCTCCAAGGCTTTTGACATGGTCTGCCACAGCCGCCTCCTTGAAAAACTTGACACATTATGACCTAGACAAGTAGTCTGTGAGGTGGGTGGGGAACTGGCTGATGGGCCATACCCAGAGGGTGGTAGTAAACAGTTAATCCTCAAACCAGCAACCAGTCACAAACAGGGATCAATATTGGGCCCAATGCTGTTTAATATCTTCGTAAGTGATTTGGATGTTGGGATCAAGTGCACCCTGATGAAGTTTGCAGATGACACCAAAATGAGCAGGGTGGCTGACACTCCAGAAGGGATGGCCACCCTCCAGGAAGACCTGGACAGGCTGGAGGAGCAGGCTAGCAGGAACCTTATGAAGTTCAACGGGGACAAGTGTAAGGTCTTGCACCTGGAAATACATAACCCGGGAATGCAGCTCAGACTGGGATCCACCTGGCTGGAGAGCAGCCCTATGGAAAAGGACCTGGGGGTCTTGGTGGACAGCAAGCTCAACACGAGTGAACAGTGTGTCACAGTGGCAAAGAAAGCCAGCAGGATGCTGGGTTGCATTAACAAGGTCATCACTAGCAGAGATAAAGAAGTCATTATCCCACTCTACTCAGACCACACCTTGAGTACTGCATTCAGTTTTGGTCTCTGCTATTTAAAAAAGATGTGGACAGGCTGGAAAGGGTCCAGAGAAGGGCCACGAAGATGATCAGAGGACTGGAAGACCTGCCATATGAAGAAAGGCTGAGAAAACTGGGTTTGTTCAGCCTTGAGAAGAGAAGGCTTAGGGGAGCCCTCTTATCACCATGTACCAGTACTTGAAGGGTGGCTACCAAGAGGAAGGAGACTCCCTTTTTACAAGGAGTCACATGGAAAAGACAAGGCAAGCTGCTCCTGGGGAGATTCCGACTGGACTCCAGAAGCAAATTTTTCACCATGAGAACAGTTAGACATTGGAATAATCTCCCAGGGGAAGTGGTGGATTCCCCTACACTGAACAGTTTAAAGACTCAGCTTGACAGGGTGCTGGGCCATCTCATTTAAACTGTATTTTTACCTTGAAAGGTTGGACTAGACGATCCTTGATGTCTCTTCCAACCTGGTATTCTATGATTCTATAATTCATTTAATATTGAAAGTCTGGAATCATAAACATGAGCCAAGAACAGCTTCAACAAGCAGAACCTAAAGCTACACGACATAGAACAAAAGTACCTATTTGTCAGCAATCAAAAAATAAAGCCAAAACACTTCCAGCTGCAAATAATTTAATTGAAAGTTGTCAATTACACAGATTTCCTATACCTTTTACTTTCCCTTTATTATCTGATGTTAATTTCATGTGACAGCAGTGCAATCAGGCAGCTGACATCTAGTATCTGAGGTCTAGGAAGATCCCTGAGAGGAAGAACACTTCTTATTTAAACTATAACTATTTATTGACCTTATCAAAGGATGGGTGCCCTGGGAGGTAGCATTTGTATGAATTTAAGTATTCTTTACACAAAAAATTTAAGTCTCTTTGATCCATTCATTTAAAAAAAAAAAAATCTCTTTTTGACAGATGGTCTTATGAAAACAGGGGTGATTCACCTGTACAGAGAAATACCATGATATTCCTTATCTTCCAGTGCCAGAATTTGAGTTGCTTAATTCAAAATAATCAGCTCTCTCAAAAAGATTCCCCTAAAGACGGCTTTTGTATGTTTTCTGAAGAATCCCTCTGAATTCCCCAGGAATTAATTTGATACAATTCCAGAATGACTTTGAATACCATGATGAAATGGACAGTCATCATCTATACAGTAAAAGGTGCCCTCAGAACTACCCTAGGTAGCTTAATACTTCAAAAAAGGAACTAACAACTAATAGGAGAGCTGGCTTTTTATAACTGGAGATTGATTCAAGTGTCCTGGAGTAAATTGTACAATATTCACCAGATCCCTAAGTTCAATATTACCGTCCCTTGGCAGAGGAAAAATAAAAGCAATAGACATGTTTGAGACAATTTCTTGATCATATGGGAAAAGTCAATTATTTCTGTTGCCTGCATGCTGCTTCCAGCACTGAAAACATGAAAAGACACAAGATTTCAGAAGTTTTTTTCATGCAACTAATAGCAGGTCAAATTTCCAATGATCTTAAAGTAAAATAAAACAGCCACTAATAAAATCTGATCATATAAATCTTAATGGAGCAGCAAAAAACCAGTAATAAGGCATCTATACAATTTTTTTTTTTTTCCACTGCCTGGTAAACCAAACCCTTCAACTAATAACAACAAATACAAAAGCATGCAGTTAGAAGACCAAAAGAATTGGGTTCTGTCCTGGAAAATTCCAACCTAAAGTAACTAAGGCAGTCACAACTGATGAGCAAACACACACAGGCTCCCACTACTACAGCTACAACAACAGATACAACTCATGAAGGGCTCCTGGAAAGGTGTCTGTTCATCTGCACAAGGTACTTCAGACATGTTAAAACTCGAGCCTAGTTCTCAAATTATTCAATATTCTTCAAAAAGTGTTCCATAAGTAGCAGAAAAGAGCCACAGCATGAAAACAGGAGAAAGCACCTTGTGATCAGACAATGGAAAGAGTTCAAAGTTAACCAAGCTAATCAATACGGATACTGGAAGAAACTAAGTCCTCTCATAGCACAGAAAGAATATATAAGAAAGATCATCCAATTAAAAGAAAGCATATAAACCCCCCACATCTAAACCTAAAGGCTGGCAAATTCAAATTAGAGTACGAACACAAGCATGCAGGATAGCGAGGACAATTAACACCAGAATAAGTTAATTAGGGTGAAGACCTGAATTTGCTACTATGTTCAAATTAAAGCTGGTGCCATTCTGGAAATTAGACTTCAATAAAAACAAAAAGCTACTGAGTTTAATAAAGGTACATAGATTTATAAAAAACCTTCATCCTATAATATCCATATACTTACTTTGCTCTAATGTCAATACTCCACAAATCACATATTAATAGGAGAAGGTCTAGTGCTTGCTTCTATTCCCTTCCTCTGCCCCAAAGCTAAAGGCCTGTGTGTTATTCTTATTTTCTAAAACTGCCCCTGCAACTTTGAACATTAGGTTTTGGTTTGGTATTTCAGTAAGATCATAGAGGTACTTCATTCACCTTTGTAAAAGAGGGTAAGACCTGAAATTACCTTTAGCTTCTGCATTTTTCACTTAGACCACTGCTGATTTTATTTCTGCTACATATTTTTTGCAGCAGAACCATTTGTTTCTATCTCAGTTATGCCTGCTACTTCAGGCTTCCTCCAAAATGATACATAATTATGAATGGAAAGCCCCTCCTACATCAGGAGGTGAAACCCAACCACCTATTTAAATTTCTTTCAGTAGCTCTCCTTTTACTGGCTAGGTATCAAATTAAGTTATTTTCCAAACAGGTATGTTTTACAGCGTCACTTCAGCTTTAATATTTAAACTTTTATTCCATCTGTCCTTTTGCCCATGCTTTGTTATTTTGCTTTCTTTTGCCACCCATCTTTCAGGCAGCCCTCCATGTAAAGTATCTTTTTATTCACCAAGTTCTTCAGTGTGACCAGCATGTTTGTATATATATAGTTTATATAAAGACCAAGAAATCATGCAATTCTGTAGCATAACATACAACTTTTCTGATGTTCCGTTAGTATTCATTACTCAAGTTGTGGAGGATTAGAGGGGAATTCTTCATCAATTTATGAAGCACAAACCATTACAAAGACTCTATGCATACATACAGTGGCAAGCAGTTCAACATTCAGAAAAAAGCAGCCAGCAGAAATAATGGCAATAAAGAAATAATGGCTTATGTTTGAAGAAGAGCCATCATACACACAACCGGTATTGAAACTGGAGAGCAAGAAGCAGGTGGGTGGTCCCAGTGGTGCTGTGGGTGCAAAAACGAATATATCCTACCTGCCAGATGCCTGCTATAGTAAAGGACCAAATTATACAATTCTCTCAGGAACATCTGGATTGTGATAATGTAACATTATAGCTTTTAAAGATATTTACCGTTTTTAATTAGCACATACTATACTTAAAGTTTCAGTTTAGGATTAATCATTTTAGCTCCTGTCTATAGCTTCCTATGAAACAGAACTTAAAAAAAAAGACACCTAACAACCCTTCTGCAAGGTTGATATGTCAAAACTTTAAACTATGTTCCTATATGAAGTATCTCCAAAAGAAAAATCTAGGCATAAACCCACAGTGTTTAAAACTCGTATCAGCTTCTTCCCCACATTTAAAGTGGTTGAAAAGAAAGTACACACATAGCTTGAAAGAAGTTAAACTAATTACATACAATTTTATATATGCATTAGACTTGTTAAATATGGTAGAAAAAGGAACTTAAACAGTAATCTGGATGTAGCAATGCAAAAAAAGTTTCAAAAATTCTCTATGTGCCAAGTGGCTGAACTATAGAACTTAAGAGATGCTACACAGTGGTGCAGTTACTCTGTACTACCAGGTATCTCCACAGCACTACAGCAGAAAGGAGTTAGAAAATGGGAATTAAAATAACTACAAGTTAAGGTTCCAACCTTGCTGTAATACATGTACATATTTTTAAGCTGGCTGGACATCTAAGAACCCAGACCGAGATACCACATGCCATGGGCTCACGTTAACACAGCTAATGAAGGTTGCATTTCTACATTTCCTAACATTCGAATTTGCAAATCTGACTTACACTGACGTTAGCTCAAATTTCCTAGCTGTTCGGAACTTATTTTTCAAGTCATACCTAAAAACTGTACAAGTCTCACTATAACTATGCTCAGCAGCAACAAAAAAAAACTTTCAGAAGCAGCACCAATTTTTATCCAGTCCATGTAGATATAGATGGATGGCAGCAGCATGATGCTGAGCTTTTGAAGCAAATTAGAAGGGAATTCAATGTTGTATCATCAGTTTCTATTTTATCCAAGAAAAATGAAATAACTCGGTTTTCTAGAGAATGATGCTTAAGTAATAGATGTCACCATCAAAAAAATACAGGAAAAATGAATATGTCCTCCTTCCTGAATTTATTTTCAACTTTTCTTTTTAAATTCAGTAACAAAAGTATAATTATTTGTTATTATAATTATTAGCATCCACACAATATAAGTAAAAACAAACATACCATATCTTTCCAGAGCTGCAGAAACTTGTTCTTTCAAATTCTAAAATGGACTTCTACAGTTCTTGTACCTATAATGCAAAACGTTACATTTCAGTTTTTGCACTATGCTCTATACCAATCTGAAGCTCAGCACAACTTCAAAATGATAGGTTCAAGAATGGCCATTCAATTAGTCACAAGTTTTCAACTAAAGGAAACTTAGTTGCAAAAATATACTTAGAATCATAGAACAGATTCACAGAATATCTCAAGTTCTATGCGATCCATATGGATCATGGAGTCCAACTCCCATGGGACTACCTAAAACTAAATCATATGGCTTCCTGAACTAAATCATACTTCCCATGAAAACTACAACAGAAAACACTTAGTATATTAGGGAAACTATAAAAGCAGAAAAGTCCATACACGTAATGCTCCCAATTCTTTCCTGTGTAGTGATGCAATAGAGTTTTAAAATTCCATTCACCCAGTTCATTATAAATATCCACTTCCTTCTTCTAAAGATTCTGCCAAGGTTTCCCATTCTGCGCACCCTGTCCATCTGTCCCATGTCTGTCTGTCTCATCCCCCACCCTTTTTGTAGGTTTGGTATTTAAGAATTGGTATTTATAATAAAAAAACCCACAACACTCAAAGTCACCGACAGAACCACATCTTTGTGCCGGTGGCACAGAGGACCCATCCAGTACCAAAGGGCTAATTCTTTATCAGGAATGTGAAACGGAGGGATCCTGGACTGACAGTCACGCCAGTAAAGCCCTACAGCACTAACAGTTGTAGTGCAAAAAACTGGAACAATTTTTTGTATTTAAAGAAAAAAGTTAAATAGGGCACCCTACCTGCTTCATGAAACAAGACTGCTGTTTCAACAGACAATTATGATAATTATGTGGATTCATGTACAATTAGGATTAATGAGTTAATATTATGCAACTGTGTCAATAAAACTTTACTCTATTCATAAGAAAAAAAAAGAATATCAGTTACTTTCTCATTGTTCAGATATTCCTGTTCAGATTTTCCTGTTCAGAGGTGGCACTTCCACTCCACACCACCAGCAGAAATACAGTTTATCTTATATTCTATTAAATAATAATTCTTAATTCACAGTGACGCTATTAGGTAAACTCAGTCAAAAATATTCCGACAAATGTGACCAATATTTTCATACCCTGAATCACAGGACTTCCAGCTTAAACTCCAATGTATATATTTGTTCATGTACACACACAAAGCAGTGTCGTCTATGTAAAATTCACTCACTCTCCTCTAAGGTACAAAACCAGCAACTTTCAGTGTCCGGAGTATGAGCAGAGCACAAAGTACAGCATGAAAGAGTACCACAAATATCTCTACCAGGGATTTTATGATTATTGCCCAGCAAGAGCAGAAAAGAAAACAAAGGTTCCCAACATAACTGAAGCAATGTAGTTTAAGATAGCACCATTTACAGAAGAAACAAGACCACAGTGGAGGAGGCAGAGAAAGGAGATTTTTTTAATGACACACAGCAAGTAGCTGAAGACCAAATAATTCCAATGGCACAAAACCAAAGCTTCTGGACATTCAGTTCTCTTTTCTCAACCTCCCCACAACCAGCTACCACCAAGGCAGAGCAGGTTGTAGCGAGGTGGTGGTCGGTCTGTTCAATCAAGTAACAAGTGATAGGACAAGAGGAATGGCCGCAAGTTGTGCCAAGGAAAGTTTAGATTGGGTATTAGGAAGAATTTATTTGCTGAAAGGGTTATCAGGCATTGGAACTAGTTGCCCAGGGCAGTGGTGGAGTCCCCATCCCTAGAGGTATTTCAAAGACATACAGACATAGTGCTTAGGGCTATGTTTTAGTCAAGGACTTGTCAGTGTTAGGTTAATGATTGGACTCGATCTTAAAGGTCTTTTCCAATCTAGGCAATTCTGTAAAAAAAATTGCTCAAAGGCTGCATGACCACCAACAAAATGAAATATGGAATCTGTAATGCTTGTCTAAAAGGAATAAAAATCATTTCACGAAGTCAGATGTGCTTTGACATCCACCTTCAGCACACTTATTAATTAGCATTAAGCCACATCTGCCTAAAAAAATGCAAATTGCAAATGTGACTAAAAGCATGGGTAACACTATTGCTTCTACACAACATAAAGAAATCTTGAACTGTCACATGACCAGAGCCAAAACAGCT
This sequence comes from Eurystomus gularis, assembly GCA_013400335.1. NCBI lineage: Eukaryota > Metazoa > Chordata > Aves > Coraciiformes > Coraciidae > Eurystomus > Eurystomus gularis. Next base: position 106,017 of record VZZY01019370.1, read on the forward strand.
GCTTCCTTACAATTATGGTAAACACTTTCAATAAGAAAGAGACTTCAAGGCACACTGAATGACAGTAACAAAGATAGTAAGCTACAGAATTAACCAAATGCTGCATACACAACTGCAAAATATTTAAGAAACTAATTTAAAAAACCTCTTGCAATTCTGAGGTCTGGCCTGATGAAAGATGTCATGAAATCACCTCTATCAGGTGTTTAAATGATGTTTTTCACTTGTTTTGGGTTTGGGTTTTTTTTTTCAGTAACTGTCACAAGCCAGAAGCAGAAGAAAAAATTCTGAGCATGCTACCCTAAAAAAAAAACAGGCATTTTATCTAGTATTACAGATCCTCTCACACAATTCCAAATATATAAGCTCAAGTAGGGATCATTTTCTTCCATGACTGACACTCTTAACACAACAACGTCAGCCAAATAAAATGTAAGTATTCTCAAGCATCCTTCTTTCAATAAGATATTCAGGTCATAGGAACAACGCAAATGGTGTATTTATCACCACCTTATAAAGGAACTCAACCTCTGCAGCCATAAAACACCAGTATTTCACAGAGCTCCTTGAACTCTGGTGGGACTTGCAGCTTGTGTGGTCTGTAAATATGTATTTCTATGGTCCACAATAGGCAAGTTTTGCTACAACAGCTGAAACACATCCAGGTACTGCTACTGCAGCCAGCGAAGGCTAATATACCTTGGACTTTCTAAAAATAAAATAGGGTGATGTCGCGATCCGCCCACAAGGGATCACATTTAAACATAATATTCAATACTAAGGCTTTGGACATGAAATTCCACTATCAAATAAGTAAACACTATAGAAGAGAAGGCTCTGAGGAGACCTTATAGTGGCCTTCCTGTACGCGAAGCAGGCCTACAAGAGTCCCAGGGAGGGACTGTTTGCAAGGGCATGTAGAGACAGGATGAGGGGCAATGGTTTTAAACCAGACAAGGGTAGATTTAGATCAGACATTAGGAAGAAGTTCTTTACTGTGAGGGTGGTGGAACACTGGAACAAGTTGCCCAGAGAGGTGGTGGAGGCCACGTCCCTGGAGATGTTCAAGGCCAGGCTTGATGGGGCTCTGAGCAACCTGGTCTAGTTAGAGACATCCCTGCTGACTCTATGATTCCATAATTATCAGAATATGGCTTTATGAATAAGAAGGATGAAAACATCATCTTAGAAACAGAAATTCTAAAGTAGCGACAGACCTCTTCAGTGTTATCTAGCTTTGTAAAAGTTTTTGATGCCTTTTAAGAAAAAGAAAAATACTATACTGTAAAATCAAAACATTTTAAACGTTAATCAGCTCAAAAACATGATTAACCATAATACAAAAGAAAAACTTGTCTACAACTACAGTGGCATCTCCTGAAGTATTTTGACCTGCAGCCCATTTTAGAAGCCCAGCTCCTTTAAGAGCCACTCCACCACCCTCTAACACCTCAAGCCTGCTGGACTGCAGCTGCTCCAACCTGGGTCCCACAGAGCATACCAGAGCAGGAGTACACAAGTAGTGCCAGAGCCCGACTGCCTGGACAAGCCTGGTGCTTCTCAGCACCAGGCAAGCTTGGCAACATGCTACAGATAGCTCCTGTGCCTCCCTCTGCACGTGGCTCTTAAAGGTGATGGAGATGGGGTGTTTACTTGTTACTCTGATTTCCTACTTTTACCAATTTTTTTGCTGTAATGAATATCAAGGAAGTATCAACAAGTCCAAAAAGGGGTACACCAAAGGGAATAAGAGCACGGTCTCCTTTATGAAGGAGAGATGAAGAACTAGCTTCACCTCTAGAACCCTAGCTCGGTCAAGACAGCTGAAGTCCTGCCACAGTCCTCACAGGACACCAGAATGAAAAGTAAACCACGTGGACTGATTGCTGCCACACAGCTATGTAACAACCACCAAACCCAAATACAGGTTCTGTGATTTTCTGCCTTTGATCCCATTGGTGGATGCAAAGCCCACCAAGACCAAATTTCTACTGGGTTTCAAAGTGAGACATTGTACCTTATAGTTTTTGATACACTTAAATTTTGTCTTTAGTTTATTAGGTCACAGCTTTGAAATGATGTCACACAAAGATTGAATATGAAGGCACATGGAGGGCTGGGAGGTGATTTGAGACAGCCAGCATGGTTTCAGCAAGGGCAAGTCTTGCGTGATTAACTTAGCGGCCTTCTATGATGGATTGACTATATCAGTGATAAACGGAAGAGCAATGAATGTCATCTATCTGGACTTCTGCAAGGCCCCTTTGATATGGTCACCCACACCATCCTTTTCTCTGAATTGGAAAGACATGGATTTGATAGGTGGACTGTTCAGTGGATAAGGAAGTGGTTGCATGATTGCATCCAGAGGACAGTGGTCAATGGCTTAATGTCCAGATGGAGAGCCGTAACAAGTGGTGTCACTCAAGAGGTCCATATTGGGATCAGTGCTGTTTAATATCTTCATCAATGACAGAGGGGGACTGAGTACACCCTCAGCAAGTTTGCAGAAGACACCAAGCTGAGTGTTTGGCTGATACACCTGAGGGAAGCAATGCCATCCAGAGGGACCTGGACAAACCTGAGAACTTGGCCCATGTTAACCTCATAAGGTTCAACAAGGCCAAGTGTATGGTCCTGCAGCTGGGCTGGAACAACCCCCTGTATCAGTACAGGCTGGGCAGTAAAGGGACTGAGAGCAGCCCAGCAGAGAAGGACTTGGGGATACTGGTTGGATGAAAAATTGGACATGAGCTGACAACGTGCACTTGCAATCCAGAAGGCCAACTGCATACTGGGCTGCATCAAAAGAAGCATGGCCAGCAGATCGAGAGAGGTGATTCTACACCTCTGCTCTGGTGACATTCCACCTGGAGTACTGCATCCAGCTCTGGAGCCCTCAGCACAGAAATGACATGGACCTGTTGAAGCGGGCCCAGAAGAGGGCCATAAAAATTATCAGAGGGCTGGAACACCTCTCCTGTGAAGAAAGGCTGAAACAGTTGGGGTTGTTCAGCCTGGAAAATAAAAGGTTTTGAGGAGACCTTATTGCTATATGTACCAACTGGTACATTAAGTTTGTGCTAAACCATCATCGCTGTAATTCACCTCTGGAACAGTCCCAGTGTTGACACACTACAAAAGATAAACAGGATTCTCGAAGGTAAAGTATGTGAATGTATTGGGTCTGGCTGAGATGGAGTTAATTTTCCCCACAGCAGCCCTCAGTGCTGTCCTTTGTGTTGGGAGTGAGAAGGGTGTTGGTAACACACCTGTCCTGTGGCTACTGCTGAGCAGTGCTCCCACAGCACCAAGGCTGTCTCTCCAATATTCCCACCACCACTGGGATAGGGTGTGCAAGAACTTAGGAGGGGACACAACCAGGACAGCTGACCCAAACTGACCAAAGGGATATTTCACACCATATGATGTCTGCTCAACAATAAAAGCTAGGGAAAAGGAGGAGGAATTGGCCGGGGCGGGGGGGGGAAGGACGGGCATCCATTGTCCTCCAGAGCAACTGCTATGTGTATTGGAGCTCTGCTTCCCAGGAAGACGCCAGACATCACCTGCTGATGGGAAGTAGAGAATCAATTTTTGTTTTCCTTTGCTTCTGCATGTGGCCTTTGCTTTGTTTTCATTAAACTGCCTTTATCTTGACCCACAAGTTTTTTTTTCTTCCATCTTACTTTCTCCCTCCTTGTCCTGCTGAAGGGGGGGCGGAGAGGGAAAGGGGAGTGACAGAGTGGCTTGGTGGGCACCTGGTGCCCAGCCAAGGTTAACCCACCACAGTGAACAGAGCATGTTTCTAAAGCTATTCAGATGGATGCAAGCAGTAATGTTTTTTGATGGGAAGTCTTGAACAGCTACATATTGTAAATACCCTCTTCAAGCCACCACATTACAAAAACAGGGAAAAAAAAGTCCAAACCTCTGCTTCGCTAACTATAAGTTTCTCTTAAACCAGGTATATCTCTGTTCTGAGGAAATGCGAGTTGCTTCAAAAGAAGCAAGTCACCCCTCTTACCTAAGACAGTGCAGTGAGGGTCCAGAGTTAAGCCACCCATTTAGTTCCACTCAGCTGAACAACTGCAGCTTCTCCTAATTCTTCACCACTCTGTAAAACATGGATAAAGAACCATGCAGGATGGTAACAGAAAGAGTATCAGTAGAGACTGATTTCCACACCCATCCTCCATTCAGCACTTTGTGCAATACAGAGAAGCAGGGTCAACCTATTAAAAGTAAGTAGTTAGTGCTTCCTCTAAGAAATTCATTCATAACAGTATTTGTAAGACAGAACACTATGGTAATATTTAATTTATAATGTAATTTTGCAACCAGTAAGTTATTTTGTCAATACACTCTGTCACTCCTAGCCATAGGAAGGTGGAACTATTAAAACATAGCAATTTACACTGCTATTTGGTCACGTGTTACATTGCCAAGCATGAATCCCAGATCTCAACATTTGATTTTATCTTTTTTACATTTCTCCTGTGAGGTTATTTTCCTGAAGAAATGTCTCATCAACTGGTACAGCTACTGAAACGTTGCTTCAAAATATTACCTTTACACTCTACTTGCCAACTTTCTGCTAACCAGCCAGACACTTTACACACATTACTATTCATACGAACCAGCTTTTTTCCAAACTTTTATTCATGAGCAATACAGGCTTATGAGGCTGTCACGCACTGTCTGTAAACAGAGGAAGTTAATGCAGTAAATGTTAAGGTCAAAGTATTTAAGGTGACAAAAGTCACTTCAAACACGCAACTTGCTCAATGGTGTTGTCTCTTGGAACCAACTATTTAGCAAAGCACTCTCCTGGAAGGGGGAGGGAAGAGGAGATTTTTTGTTTTGTTTTTTTAAAGTAAACATCAGATTCTAAATTATTTGTTACAAATCCTGATAGCAAATTTATTATTCCTCTTTCCATGCACAAATCAGAATTTGATTAATGACAGAAAACCTTTCAACAACACTGCTTCTCTATAAAACTCATAGCTACCTTAAACATGCTGGATACTTTAGAAGTATGAAACATAGCTCCTTTGTTTAAAAATCAGTACCAATTCATTAACAAAAGTGAAGCAAAGACCTGTCCCACAGTACCATAAACAAAGATTGACACTGGAAATTAAATATATGCCTACAGACTTTAAGAATTTTCATCCTTTGTCCCCCAATTACATGTTCTATTTTTAAGAATTAGTGGCTTTTATCTTCCAGTGTATGAATACACTGGTGTGGGGAGGGAGAAAAATTTCCCGCATTTAAAAAAAAAAGATTCATTCTCTCTGGGCATTCACTAAGTAAACTGAAAACAAAGTAGCAGAGACTATATATATATAAAATTTCAACTTTCCCGCATAGCAAAAACTAAGACAATGCATATTTGCAAGTGTAAACACCAAATTTGTTCTACAAGTGTCGTATCACGTACTACACTAATTATTGTTTATACAAAATGTTACATGCTTAATTATGTTCACAATTAGACATCTTTATAACTATTAAAACTTGACTGAAAGACATCCCCCCCTTATGTATTTGGTTAAGTAAAACCTGTGAGTTCACAGAGAACTACTGAAGAACACATCAACAAAGCATGTATCCACAATGACATAAGCATGATTTTATACCGGGGTACATACGTCATTTCCTATTTCTGAAACAGGTTTTCTTCTACAAAAAGTGAAATTCAATGAAAAGAAAGAGAACCTGGTTTATTTTCTCAAGTCAATTCAAAGAGGCACAATCTCAAGGTGCTCTAACAGGGACTCTAATAAGCTGAGAACATCCCTAGATGTATTTAACATGTACACAGTTTTAAATTCTATTCACAAAAGAATAATCATTTGCATGTCTTTTTTTTAATTACTCCTGCTGCTTAAAGACTAAAAGTTTTGTTTGCTATAAGAAAAAGGATCAAACCCACAAAAAGTTCTCTAGACTGAGAAATCTAGGCTTTGAAACACACTGTTCTGAAAAAGTTAAACACCTCTGCTTCTTCAAGCCTCTCTTTCCTTCAGTCACTTTTTTTCCCCCCACAGTCACACAATTTATGCCCTAAAAAACCCAGAAAAGTCAAACCATTTATTCTGTCATCTAGCTTGGTGCTTTTATTTCTAAATTCTTGGGTGATACTCAGGATGTGCCAGTGAGAAGAAATAGCAAACAACTCTGGTAAACAGAAAAATAACTTGTCCATTCCAGTATGCAAGAAGCTACATTAAATAGCAAACATGTAGAGTGGTATGGAAGGTATCCATAAAAGAGATGAAGCAGCTGCAATACTGCACAGAAATAATTTCTATTAAAGATATTTTTCAGCCCTGTAAAGCTAAAAGCTTTTCTTCCAAGGTTTGTCTGTATTGACTTGACAGAACATTACTGTTGTGAAGACAAGTCATAAGCACTGCAAACTGCATCTGTTTTAAAAGACAAATGTGAAGTAAACTATGGATTATCCATAGAAACTTGGTCATACACATTTCGTATTTTCAATTCAACACACAAACTCTTGAGTTTCACAGTATTTTCAATTTTTAAAAAAGTACCTTCAACTGTTTCCAAGATGAAAGGGCACAGAGCATTTAGTGCCACCATCCAGATCAAACAGTTTGTGAGATCTGTAAAGGCCATTTTCCAGCAGTTTTCATTCTTACCAAGAGGTACCTTTCACCACCTCTATTTTTCTCCCACCCAGTCATAGATGTATAACAACACACAAACTTAAGAGTGTAGCGTCTCCCTTAGCAGGGATTCTCTCTCTCTGTGCATGAATTAGGAACTTAGTCTTATCTTTCAGACCTCTCCCTTTCAAAACAAAACAAAAACAAACTGGCAATACAATCATGTAGGTCTTGCATTGTTAGGAAACCAAAGCCAATATCAGGTACAATTTCGCACTGAGGAACTTTTTGGTAGACATGAAAGAGGCACAGTAAAACTAATCTGACAAGCTGATTTTCACAGAGCCTCTTCAGGTTTGCATAGACTCCTACTGAGGTAGGGAAGTTTCCTTACAGACACAGAGGGACCATCCCTGAAGTGTAAGACTCAGGCTTTGCCCCAGAATTAGAACATCACTTATGCAGAAGGAAACATCAGCAAGTATTTCCATTAACCAGAGAAAAAAAAAAAGCACATAACTACAAGTCTATAGATTACAGGTTCCTGGCACATAAGGGAGAGTTGTGGAACACATTTTGTTTCCTAAGCAGTAGTAACTTCTGAATGACCACATCACATCACTTTAGACACCTGGTTGACAAACTGGCTGTGAACAATAGCAACCCACAGAGTTCATTTAAAAGAAATACTGCAGATACGCTTAAAAACTGTAATCCAGAAAGTCCTGCAGTCAGGAGTGGCAGATGACATTTGTCAGCAAAGCAGCCTGTTCACTGGTTAGCAGATCCAACTCTTCAGACTGGACATAAGGTAAGACGAGCAAGTGAACGTACCTACTTTGTTAAGCAGGCCTTGCGCACTAGTTACGCACCCTCGCAGCACTTCACACACCCGCACCTCCCCGGCTGGCCATGCCGAAGGCACCGAGACGGCCGGTGCCCACAGCAGCCCCGCGGAGCGGGCCGCCGCTGCGCCGAGCCGGGAAACTGAGGGAGGGGCAGGCTGGGTTCACCCAAGGTCGCCCAGCAAGCCCGGTCTTCCCAGGGGGCGGGCTGAAGCCCGGAGCCACCCGCCCGGCCGGCCTTCCTGCTTCTGGGAAGGGACAGGGCGGCCCCGAACCCATGTGCCTCACGGGGAGCAGGGTGAGGACCACCGAGACACGCACCCCGGCCGCCGGCGCCTCCCGCCCGCCTTCCCCACCCCAAGCGTGGGATCTCCCCGGTGGAGGGAAGCGGGCAGGGCCGCCTCCCGGCTCCCTCCCCTTCAAGGCCGGCGTGCGACGGTCGCCATCCCCCCTCCCGGCCCTCCCCCGGGCCGGGCGCTGCG